>VWZO01001418.1:0-11981 GCA_013396975.1 Bucco capensis | reverse complement strand
GGGGAAGGGAAACTAATAGAAAAAAGAGACAAGAATGTTTTGAGAATGTAGAAGACAGTCCCAGAGCAAGGCAAACACAACACACAGAGGCTCAGAAACATCTAGGTACTAGAGGTGAGATTTTTTTAACTGCTCCTTTTCCACAAGCTTTGTAGCAAAGATATTCTTGTAGCAAAACAGAGATGAAGCAAGGAATGAGCTCAGCACTTAGTCCTTAATTTTGTCTGTGTCAAAGTACCTCTCTGTGCCCAGTGACAGCCACAGCCCAGGGCACCACTTGAGCCTTAGCCTGGGGTGGGGTCCATCCAGTGGTGTGCAGAGGTCCTGCAGTCATGGGTCAGTCTGGAGCTGAGTCCAGGGAAAAGTGTTGTCTTCCATCCTCTCTGTAACGTGGAGCAGGCTGAATGGTGCCCTGGGATGGTCCTAGGCTGCTCCCACAAACACTGGGAACTCTGTGAAAAGCACAGGGGACAAAGTGGTGATGCAGATTGAGTCTAATCCTTTGTGTTTCTATCCCTACTCAAGTTCATTGAGAGTTGTGAACTGAAACGGGAGTGGAGTCCAAGGTTATGTCTACATGACATTATTGATTTGTAATTATTTGGAACATGCAATAGTATTTGAGTTTTTCATGTGTGGCCAGAGGCTAGATGGGTCAGTGAGAGATGTGCTTCTGGGGATAGGGAGCCAGCATCTAAAACAAACAAGGATCTTAAATTTATAGGAACCTGGCAGCAGGTTTAGCCAAGGGAAAGTCATAGACCTTTAAGATCAAAGGTCATAAAGTTTCCTGTTTTTTCCCCTGAGTTCCAGCCAAAGCCTCCCAGTTCAGCAAGGCCAGTCTTTCCTGCCAGCTTGTCTTGTGGCAAATGGGGACAGCCTGTTTCTGCACTTCTAAGACTTCCTTCTGGAAGAATGTCTAGTCTTTCAAGAGCAAGTAAATTGTTTAGTAACTGAAGTTACTTTCTAAATCTAGGACTTAGCACCTACCCTCCTAACTCATCAGGATGCTTGTGGAAGCATTTGCTAATTTGCAGGAGTGTGGACAGTCTGGGATTTCAAGCCAAATCTTTGGAGCTGCTGTAGGACATAAGCTCATCTCCCAAAAAAATATTTTTGTCATTTCTTCTGATAGTGTAATGTGAGAAGATTTTTGTATTTTAAATATTTTAAATATTTATACTATTAATGTGATGCAGAATAGTCAATAATTTACATATATTTACAGCTAGTGTTCATTTATAGGCAGACAAATATAAATTTATCATTGTGTGTGCATATGGCTGTAACATCTGATTAATCTACTGTCAGCATAATCTAACTGCTCAGAACCATCCCTTGTGCAAATAGTCCTTTCTAGCCATGTTTCCTACTGCTATCTAACCTTTCTCCTTGCCTTCCTCCCTCTCTTTCACAGTCTGCCTAACCCACACTTGCTTCAGTAGACTGCCTTAAAACAGCAGACAAGGTCTATGCAGTGGTGACTCTTTTTATACAAATTTCACAACGCCTAAAAAATTTGGGGGATCTGTTCTCTCAGGCTTTTGGATACCAGAGGAATAGAAGTTAACCAAAACTGTTTCTCTTAGAAATCCTCATATACAACTGATAAACAGGAGTCCTCCAGAGTAACACTCTTGATTCCCTGTCCAGCCATAGCTATTAAATTGTACTATTTCCTGGCACACTGAGAGTCCTTTTTGGTCTAGGACCCTGTCACACCTTCCTCGTGTCTATCAGACCCAGCGTGAGCACTTGGCCTCGCAGCACAGCATCTGCAATGGCTAAAGCATATCCCATACCTTGTGGGAGCCTGGCCACAGAGGAACAGCAGCTATCCCAAATAACTTCCCAGATCTCCTGGGTGGAAAGGAGCTGAGCTGTCCAAGTCCAGCCCCAACTATCCACTGTAGGAGTTCTGTTTTCAATAACCATTCCCAAGAACAGAAGATTAGGCTCGTTTGTAGAGCAGAGATGTCTAGCATATAGTGAGCAATGTCTGTATCATTGCAGTGCTGACCCACATTTCAGGATACAATATATTTTGCATGCTTTATGGCCAAATGCTGATCTTTTTATTTGATGTGAGTGATTCTTCATCCTCAGAATAGCCCTACTGACTTCATGGGACTCTCCGGGCTTCCCATGAAAGTGAAGTTTATAGTCTCCCTCCTGTTTCTCCTTTACAAGCTGACCTTCAAGGAGGTTCTGTACTGTTGTGAGTGAAGCAGTTGCTTTTTCCCTCTTTTTCTCTCCTGATACTTGCTTCTCTCCCAGCAGCAATCTGAAGTAGACAAGGCAACACTTCTGGTATGTACTAAACACTTCCAGACTGCCTTGGTCAGGGACAGACACCTGTCTTATTTCACACGTTCTGCTTCCTGAAACCCTGCTTGCATTTACACTCTGGGAAATTGCTACATTTATGGAGGTTTAATTTCCCTCCCCTTTTGGAGCCCTCGTCCTGTCTTTTTGTCCAGTGCATGAGAACTGAAATACTACAGTGGTGTTTCTGCCAGCCACTGTTCTGTCAGTGACCATGTAACAAAGCCAGCACCAGTGAATGTCCAAACCATACTTCAGTTCATTCCTGTTAATGAACTACTTGCATATCACCCTGCTGAAATCCATGTAACCTCTCTAGACCTGACCTTTCTGTCTGAGGAATTAAAATACTACATGAGAATTCGTAGTAAGTTTTCAGGGGGATGTCAGCTCTCCATCTTCTCATTTCATTTCCTATCTCCATTTCTTGGCACTCTCAGTATGGCTTTGTCTTTTCAATCACAGATAGTTTTGTTCCAGCAACATGTCAAACAGACTTTCCTCCAAAAAAAACTCTGAACTGTCATTAACATAAAAACCTAACTGTTTCATGTTTTCAGCAGAAGAGTAGTTGATGAAAATAAGGGTGTTTTTTTTTTCTGTGAAACTCATTGTTCACAAAACTTTCCTCTATTTGAAAAATCAAATTTCCATCAAAAATATTTTCATCAGCAAGTTTTTCTCCCAGCCTTTTATTCAGTGTGCAGTCCTGCTAACAGTTCCTGAGGTGCAACATCTGTGGACTTCAGTCAAAGTTGCACCCCAGTAATTGAAAGCAGAATTGGGTCTGTTCTTTGTAAGGTGTTGAATGGACAGAATCTTGCATTGACTGAAGTGTTAGTCTCAGCAGTGAAGTGATCCTCTAATTTAATTCTCCACTCTATTCATGGCTCAGATATGAAATGTTTAATAAACTGCAGCTTAATGGTGAGGGTAAGTTACCCATCAGCATATTTCTCAGCCAAAATTGTTGAGTAAACTGCTCTTAATAGTAGGTTTATGTTACTATTTACATTACTGGGTAAAAACTAAATTGGAGTTTTTATGTATTATGTGTTACTTACATAATATGCTATTTAGGTAGGTTTATTTTTCCAGCTTCCTCAGTTTTCATGTTGGATACTGCTTAATTTTACATATTAGTGGTAAATTATGAATGCTTTTTTTTTTTCTTTTATATACTTCCCCTATCCATGAACACATCTTGCATCCAGTGTTTAGTTTCCTGTGGTATGGAAAAGAATCTCCCCAGATATGTAATTGAGGGAGGGGGCTCTGGTACAGCTTCATTTAGATCCCAGATAAACTTGACATTTCATCATTCCTGGACTAAACCTTCTCTTTCATATGTCTCCTACAACACTTGACAAGCTATACTCTGACATCTTTATATTGTTTCTTCCCCACCAGAGTGAGTTTTATATATATAAGATAGGATGAGTTTTTAAAACAGGAGTACTCTTAATGTTAATATATTATCTATGCATGCACTGTTTAATTATACATTTAAATTTACACTTTTATTTCTGCACTAATGACTTCATCCTTTTTGTGGTTCTTTGAAACAGTTTTGTGCTTGTCTCAGTAATTTCCTGATCAGCTCCTACTTGAGTTTCAGCTCCTACTCTGAGTCTTTTTGCTACTAAGAAACTTCATATTTAAAATGTTCATCTATACTTGTAAAGTAAGTTTTAGGAATGTGTTTTCTCTGAGAAAAGTGTAACTCAGAAGCAGAATTTCTAAGTTGCAACCAGGACTTGATAGAGCAAAGTAAGCAAGGCAAAAAACCCTCTGAAGTACTTTTTGCTTTATTAGTGTTTGGATAGAGTGGCAAAATCCATATCAATACTCATTATTAGGAAATTAACTGCTTTTGGTTCCTGTTTTTGAAAACTTAGGAATGAATAGAGAAGTTCTCAAAGAATTGAGAATCTGTTGAATGTTTAAATAACTTTTAAGTGAAACTTTTATTTTGAAGTGAAAAAGGCTGTTTTTCTAGAAAGATGTAAATGAAAGTAAAGTTGTGGTCTCACTGCATGCTAAATATATTTAGGCACAATTTTTAAACATATAAGTAGACCCAAATTAGTAGTGTTATTCAGGGGAATTAAGTTTTATAAGCATCTGAAACATGAAGCCTTTGTGTTTTGTGCTTAGATTTTTGCCAACAGCAGTTATGCACTAGTCCAATGAGAGACCTCACCATTAATGACATTTTAAAAGAAGCAAACAAAATATTTATTATCTAATTCATTATAAATTTTAATCAGCAGCTCTAATAGCAGAGATTTTCACAGGCACTTTTAAAAGTCTTGACCTGTTTTAAATCAGCAATGAAGAATATTCATCTAATTCTCATGGTCTTTGCTTTAAATTCTCCCTTCTAGATAACAAGTTATTTCTGTCAGCAGTTGATTTCTAGAATCTCTGTAAAACCACAGAGTTTTATTTACATTTGAGGTCCTGTTACCCCAGAAATTATCAAATGTTGCATCAGACAGGCAAACACACAAGTTAATATTGCAGAATTGATGTTGTACTGTTAAATGCTGGTAGAAAAAATGCAGGGAGTGTGATAGCATGGAACAAGTCACCGAACCATTTAAAGCTGATTAAATTGTGTTGATCAATCATTCTAGATAACAGAGGAGGAACAAACCTGAATCTTGGGAGGGATGAGGATGGAGCATGGTTTTTCAGCAAGAAAAGCTTTCCTGGCTTAACATGAAAATATAATGTGTTAACAGAGTCTTAAAATCAATACCCCATGAATTAGCAGTCAGGGGAGAACAGCCAGATGACAAGGGGAATATGATTCATTTCTTGAAATGACTAAGATCTCAGGCAGCTTGTTGAGCAGAATATTTGGAGGCTGTGAACAGAGTTAAAAGAAATTCCTTTAATTTGCTCTGGAAGTGCATTTATGACAGACGTAAAGCACTTGAATTCTACTGAGGATTTCCTCTTGTGCCGCAGCTTTCCTGACTCTGCTCCTTACAGCTGTTCTGTGAGCACTAACTACTGAGCCAGACAAGCTAGTCCTCTTAAACCTTAATGCATGAAAATGAAGTTTTCAGCTCTAGCTGAGTAATTAGATAACCCAACACTGACAACATAATGACAATGAAGTGAAGAGGAAAGTATCCCTAAATAATCAGATTCTTTTTCAAGCCTTGAAAAGAAAATAGATTTTGATGTTTTTCAAAAGACACTCAGCCATCTTCTTGTATCCCTTCCCTTTCTTTCATTTCAGCTTAGAAATTACTGCTTGTGCATCAGAACAACATCCATAGGTGTTCTGGATGCAAACTCATGTGGATTGCTTTAATATGGGAAGTGACAGCCCCTGACATTTGTCTGAATATTAATGCTGAATGGGATGGAGAAATCATTATGCCTGATGGATTTGGTTATTAAGTTTAAAATGTCAGAAGCCTGAGTTTAAGTTTTCATGACAGCAACAAATGTTTTTGTAATTTTTTTTAATGCTTAAGTATCAATTTAAATTCAAGTTTCCACTTCATTTTTTTTCTTCTTCAGGTTTTGGGTTTTTTTTTGGAGCTCTCAGACTGTCCAGGAACTTACATTTTTGCTAGGGTGGGAGAGAGCTGAAACCCACTTGGAGCTGGTGGCAAAATTTTGTCTCTAATTGCAGCTAGCACCTTTTCTTTTTGTGCAATCAGCCTATCTCTCTGATTTAGCCATATAGGACAACCTTTTCAGAGAAGCTTATGGCCAGTTTTTTGAGTATTTCCAGCCTGGGCAGACTTGGAGAGCTGCATCCTGCAGTTGCTGCTGTTGTGTTTCCAGGAAGATGTTCAGCAAAGCCTCTCTCTTAATTTTTTAAAGCATGTATTTTCCTTCTTTAGTAAAGTGCCACTTGTTAGCAACCCCCAGGTTGTGCAAGTGCAGTAGTGTGCTTGCTGTAGTACACCAAACTGAGCCCCTGCAGGGAAAAAGGTCAGATTTGAAAGAGGGATGAAGCTGAGCTCAGAGGGAAGCACTCCTGATGGAGCAGAGGAGGCTCCTTGTGCAGTCTTGGAAGCAGAAGGGAGTGTGAGGTAAAGCAGTATGCTGAGAAAAGAAAGATCAGGGCTATTCAGATGTTTATTCACTTCTAAAAACATTCCTGCTGGTGTTTAACAAATAACAGTATATTCCCTCTTCAGTGAGTGAACAGCCAGCTCTCTGGAGTAATGTGAAGGAGAACCCGAGGCCTGTCCTGCTCATAGCATTTGTTTTGTTAGAGAATGTACAGGGGTTTTTCAGGACTTCTGAAGTTCCTTGTTCAGGTGCCTGTTTCCCATTTTAATTCTGTTTTTCTCCTCCCCTTTCTAACACTTCAGACTTTTAATTTGGTTGGAGGGGAAGGGGAATGGCTGTTTCTTTCCCATTTATTGTGGCAAAGAATGGGGGATGGAGTCCAGTTTTCTTGGACTCCTCTATTCAAAATACCTATAAATAATTAGTTACAGGCACCTAGCTTCCCCCTCCTCTTAAGGCCTAATTTAAGTTCTTTATCAAAATGATTTAAAATGCCTTTCTCAGTAGGAAACTATATTTCAGAGCTTTTATTTATTAGACTTCTCAAAAAGTGTGTTTTTAATGCACATCCTGACTTTCTGCCAAACCTGTCCACTGTAACACTGGGACTGGAACAACCCTTTGTATAGAGAGTTATATTTATTAGATTTTTACATATTGATAGAGAGCAATTCATCTAAATAACTTATACACAGAATTGGCACATAAATCTCCCAGTCCACTACTCCCTGCACTATATTACTATCCTGACAGCCTTCCCTCAAATGCAGAAAAACTTCCTTCTTAGTGTACTTTTTTCTAATCCTAAAGTGTCACTAATTTTCCTGGGCTGTGTGGCTTCTTTGTTGTTGTTGTGAGCTGTAGGAGTTTGGGCTGTGGATTGTGTTTGATTGTGTAGGGACAGGAAAACCTCACTGCATTTTGAAGTGAAGCAAACAGCCTCCAACTCTGTCAAATGTATGAGGACCATAAGGTAGTAAAGTGAAGGCACATTTCATGGGAGATGCTTGAATATCTGGATATTTTAGCATTATGAGCCCATTATGGCACTGACAGGAGATAACTTCCTTCTGCTTTAAGAAGTGCATTTCCTGTGCTGGATGGTTGATTTGAGGAGCACAGTTTGCTTCAGCAGTTTCAGGACTCCTAGAGTAAGTGTGTGTATGCATGTGTGTGTGTGTGTAGCTTGGATCCATCCCTTCTGGGACACCTTCTGTCCCCCTCCCAAATTGCTTCCTGCTTTTTGAGCAGAAGTTGCATATGAGAGAGTCTGGAGCTACTTACTTAAATCTGAAACCATAAACCAGGTTGTGCACTGGTATGAGTCAGTGTAACCCTCTGGAAATTTACACCAGCCTGGCTGTGTTTTGAGTACTTCTCATTACAAATCCAGGGATGTGACAGCCTTCTCCAAAAAACTAAAGTTCAGGTTTTCCCAGTGATGGTTGAAGAGCTGTGGCTTTCCAAAGGGATTTTGTAGTCCTAAGGACCATCACTCCAGAAGGCTCTGGTGTTCCTGACAAAAGGGCTCTGACATCCAGGCAGTACTCTGGAAAGTTCAGAGTTTGGAAAGTGGCAGCTCTGTAAGAAATCATTAGAATAAAAGGTAGAACAGATTCTAGCAAGTGTTCAATCACTCAGCATGGTGCCACTTAGAGGCAGAAGACCTTAAAACAACCAGCAAGATGTCTGCAGAAGAAACCTCTGCTGCCAGCTCTCTGTATCCTGTCATTTGAGGCCTTTCATCTTGGCTGAGTTTGGCAGCTGGGTTGCAGTGAAGGGCTGGGTCAGTGATCAGAGCCTGGGCACTGCTGAGGCTTGGTTCAGATGTCATGTGGGAAAGGGCCTGCTTGTGCAGTGCTCTGAAGAAAGTCAGGCCTGGGAAACACTAATAGCTTGCATTAAACCCCACTGCATAACCAATGTGCTTGTGGCTGTAAGACAGGTGAGGGCTGCTGGCTAGTGCAGATGAGCCTGTTCAGCATTTCCAGCTCCCTTCAGGGGATCAGGTTTTGGAAGCCAGGATCTGCAGTTTCCACTTGCTTAGGGAGGCACTAGTCACAGTCATGGGGGTACCAGGGGCCCACCTGGACAGCAACTGTGGAAGGTGAGTGGGCCAGTCACAAGAGCAGGGATGAAGTGACCAGCAGGACAACTCTTTATAAGTGTCCCTTACTGTCTGTGAAGCTCAAAATGCCTCCAAGCTGAACATTTTCATCCTCTAGTTGAACTAGTTGAATTAGCAATGCAACAGCCCTACATTTAGAGGATCAGTTCAGAGGTCTCACAGGACAACATCTCCCCCCCCCAAACAGCTTCTCTGATATAGGAAATGGGATTAATCCTTTCTTCAAACTATGCAAGGAACACAGCCATCCTTTTGTTCAGTAGAAGAAAACAGAAGATATCCAATTAAATGCTAAGGTAATTTTCCTGATTGAAAAAACAGTATCTTATAGGAGGAGGTTTAATTTAGAAGAAATTTGCTTGGATGGTAAACAGAAATTCTGGGTTTGTTTTCTTTTCTTTTTTTTTTTTTTACTTGAAATAAAGCTGTCATAAAATATTTGTGTATTTTCAAGAGTAATTGAAGCATATGTACCCAAAGTGTAATACTTTACATAATGGTTTCAGACTAAATTATCCATTATATGGGACTAACACATAAAAGCCTTCCTCTACATCAAGTGATAGATCAAAGGGAGGAACGATGGCTTGTCCACATGCACAAACCACACCTCTCAAATTCTGAGAACAAGGCTATGCAGTCTGCATTTTAACTACATCTCCATGACATGAAACAGTATTCCTCTGTCTCCTACTGTGGCAGAGTCAGGTAGTCCTGGCTACAAAGATTTCCTTTTACATTTTTCCCCTCTTTTTTTTGTTCCATCTTACAGATGACATTTCAGTGACTAGTCCTGGCTGAGTCTAATTTGAAAACTAAACTTTGCTCAGTTCCTCCCAGGGTAGTAGAGGAACCTGTCAGGGAGATGCATGATCCTCAGTCATTTCATGGTACAGCCATAGCTCAACCCAGTCCTGCAGCCTGGGGGATGGATGCTGATGGAGATGTGCTGCTGCACAAAGCCTGAGCAGCTTCAGCTGGTGCACCGTTAGGACTGCTATCTGCCTGTCCCATGGGTGTCTATCTTTCTGTCAGTGGTTGGTGAGCAGGGTTGAGTGTCAGACCATCTCCTCTTTACTGGCTGGCTGGTGGACCTCATGATGAATTTAACTTTCTGTGCTTCATTTTCCTATCTGCAAAATGACCGTGGCAGGATTTCCACCCTCCCAGGAATTCTTTAATTACTTTGTCTACTTAAACCCCATTCCTTCAGGTAGATGCTGTGAGGGAGACAAACGCTGAGCATTCTTGCTGGTAAGGACTAATGGGTCACTCTAAGATAGGGATCTAACCATCTCACCTTTTAGAGTAGTCTTGAGTTTTTCTTACTACCTCTATTAGTAACACGAAATGCAAACTTAATGGTTTAATTCAAGATGTTTGTGTTATAAATGTGACTGCAGTAGGAACTTGAAGATGCAAGTTTCATTTAAGTGCATGCCTAGATCTAGTCCCCCAGCCAGCAGATTGGATGTTAGCCCAATTATTCCCATTAACATCTGGTTTCTGAGCATTGATACACTACCATGATCAGAGAATAAAGTTCCTTAAAGTAACCTCCCCTCACTGAGATGGAAATGTACCTTTTAGTATTGTCATGGCTGCTAAAAATGTGAAGGGCACTGGGGAGGTGCTGAGTTGAGGCACCAGAAGAAGGGGCTGTGATCATGCAAAGGCTGAAACTTCGCCTCTGATCATTTCTGACAGCTCAGAGTGGTTCTTCCACAATTGGAAACACTTGTGCTGCTTATTAATATAATGAAACTTATCCTCCAGCAAAAACAGAACCAAAGGTTGACATACGAGTGGAGGGAGAGGCTGAAACCTGAGCTGGTTAGGGATCTCTTAAAGATGATGGAAGACTAATAAAATCCAGTCTGCTTCCTACGTCCATTACAACTCCCACTCCCAGTCTGTCTTCACAAGCTGCAGTAGAATAATGGCTCCTGCCAGAGCCAAGCCAAACCTCCTGTTCTGCTGGAGTACCAATAGAGCTGAACAGCACCTCACACTCTTGGGCACCTTGGCCTATTTTGCTACCTTCCCTAATCTGTGAAATCCATAATTTCCATGCAAGTGGGTGCTGGATGACGCCTTTAAAGTGCCTCTTATTTGTTCAGCAGTACAATTCTGTTTTGGTGGGTTTTCAAAAATTATTTTGGGGATTAAAAAACGTTTCCACAGTACCTCATAAAGCTCAGTATTTGGTACATCATCTTCATGGAGATAAGAGTAGGAAAACCTTCATTTTTCCACTAGCAATGGATTAGAGAAATAGTCAAAACTGGACATTTAATAGGAACAAACCAACTGAAAAACCCCTGAGGTGTTCAGACCCTCCTACAAAGTAGGTAGAGGAAAGCAGCTAAACAAGAGCTAGAAAGGGGGTAAGCAGGGCAAAATGTCAGAGTTCAAATTAACTCATTACATTAAAGTGGAAAACGGATCTCTTTAAAAAGTCCCTTTAAAGTCCCTTTTTAAAAAGTCCCTCTTTATTTGTTAGTACAAGGTCCAGCAATACTCCTCTCATTGTCAGTTCCTCCAGCACCTCAGTTAGAAAGTTATCATTGATGCAATGGAGGAACCTACTGGACTGCATATGCCTGGCAGTGCCAGTCTCCCAACAAATGTCTGCGGAGTGATCCGCTCGTGAGTGATGTGGCCGTGGAGTGAGCAGCACCTGAGTGATATGGCTGTGGAGTGATCCGCCAGTGAGTGATGCAGCCGTGGAGTGATCCGCCAGTGAGTGATGCAGCCGTGGAGTGATCCGCCAGTGAGTGATGTGGCCGTTGAGTGATCCGCTCCCGAGTGGTGCGTCCGCGGAGTGCTCCGCCCGTGAGTGGTGCAGCTGCGGAGTGATACGCCCCTGAGTGATGCGGCCGCGGAGTGATCCGGTTGCGAGTCGTGCGGCCGCGGAGTGATCCGGAGTGAGTGAGGCGGCTGCGGAGGGATCCGCTCGAGAGTGATGCGGCCATGGAGGGATATGTCAGTAAGTGATGTGGCTCCTGAGTGATTAGCTCCTGAGTGATGCAGCCGCGGAGTGACTGACAGAGAGTGATGCGGCCGCAGAGGGATCCGCTCGTGAGTGATGTGACTGCGGAGTGATCCGCTCCTGAGTGGTGCGGCCACTGAGTGATCCGGTCATCAGTGATGCAGCGGCAGAGTGCTACATCCATGAATGGTGCGGCCACGGAGTGATCTGCCAGAGAGTGATGTGGCTGTGGAGGGATCTGCCAGAGAGTGATGAGGCCGTGGAGGGATCTGCTCGAGAGTGATAAGGCCGTGGAGGGATCCGCTAGAGAGTGATGAGGCCGTGGAGGGATCTGCTCGAGAGTGATAAGGCCGTGGAGGGATCCGCTAGAGAGTGATGAGGCCGCGGAGGGATCTGGCAGTGAGTGATGCGGCCGTGGAGAGATCCACCTGTGGAAGGATACATTTGAGAGTGATGTGTCTGTGGAGGGATCTGCTCAAGAGTGATGCGGCC
>VWZO01001416.1:195566-220761 GCA_013396975.1 Bucco capensis | reverse complement strand
CTCCTCATCAGCGCCTTTTCCAAGCGCGCTGATAAAAAGAGGATAGCAGATAGCACCCTTGAGCCTGCACAATGGATTTTTTGTTAGGTGAGACACAGCATGCGCAGAGCTGGACCCACCCTTTAGTCCTAAGGTTCATCTGCCAGGGCCTAGCAAGCTTGGACGCTGGCAGCAAAGTCCTTAGGATGGAGGTTTAACTTCTTAGATGAAAGGCCTTACAGGACTAAACGAGCTCCATCTGCCTGGGTTTGGAATCAGAGTTGTCCTTCTCCTAGGATGACTGCCAGAAGGCTAATGAGCTCATCCTACCCATACAAGGATTATAGGAACATGGGTATCACTCCCCACACTTTACCATGGGCAATGACTTTAATGCTCCCTCTGCTGTCGGCACAGTTATTGTGCCAGGGGCCACAGGAGACCCCAAGTAATTTTCAGACTGTGCCTGGGAAAATAGTGTTAAGCCGCAGTTAAAGACCCATATAATGGTACCAATTGTACAGCAGATTTTACATTGTTGTGTCCTAACTTGACTGGGCATATTTATTAACATAGTTAATGCACACATAGCTGAATTCCAGCCTAGATTACACTTGTTTACTCATGAAATTTAAATATAAAACCCACCTGTGCATTTAAGTTTTCCACAAAATTATTTGCATGCACAAATATGTGTTGCCTAATGGTATTTTGACTCATTACAGCCCTTGAACAACCATGTTATAGGTGCATGATGGTATTTTGTGGTAATTGTACCATATGGAAGAATGAATTCATAGATAAGAGCATGTCTGGAGTGATGAAGGATAAACCTTCTCTCTGAGATTTAAATAGTTTATACAGGTCAGTTTAGCAATATTACCTTCTTTCTACCCCAAATCTTTTCCAAGTTTCATCTATGCTTTGGAATTTGGAACATGTTTTACTAGCTAGCTGCTACTGATTTCTGTGTGGTTTTCAATCCACAATGAAGTCTTCATTTTAAGTGAAGGAAAAATAGTGAAGTTTTTCACAGTGAGAGAACTTTTTTTTTCTGACATGCACATGAGGCTAAGGGACAAATAGAAAGCCACAGGTATATTCTAAACACGAAAATGAATTATCCTATATTCTGTAACTACTCTGCAGAGTGTTATTCAGCAAGCTTCCTGTAACAGCACTCCTCATAACAGTGTTGATTCCATCATGGCAGCAGGCATTTTTCTCCTTTGAAAAATTTTGAAGCACTTTCTATATTTCAGCTAAATACACAACTCTAACAAATGATAATAAAAAAAAATCCCTTTTGTTTTCTTTATTTAATGGTTAGCCATTAGTGATTCTGGAAATAGAATGCCCTTCGAAAGTAGTTTAAGAGCTGCTTTCATCAATCTTTATTATTTATTGGTTGACTTGGATGACAGATCTGAGCTACTTTATAGTTAGAGGTGTGGCTGATGGTTTGTGTGCCCTTCTTGACCTTGTCAAGGGCAAGCATAGTTTAAAGTTGTTTATAAACTATAAATTAAATGGTAAAGAATGATGTGAAAAAAAATCCGGTGTACTTCTTAAATGACTAGAAGTACATTGTGTAAACAGGATACTGCTTTGGGGAAGTCTCTAAAGAGTGTGATTCTGCTCAGAAAATTCTGAATGGACACATAGTACAAGCTGATTATTGAAAAAGATTTCTGTCGCTATGTTTGATGAGAATGGCAGTAATTTTGAGGGTAGTAGGTTGCATGTATCGAAGAAACTACTGTGAGATGTTGATGTTTACCATTTTAAAGAAATGAGGAAAAAGCAAATTCCATTTATATTTCAGAAAACCATTCACAATGATCGAAAGAGACTGCTGTGTTGCTGACCCCCTAAGGATTTAGAGGCATGTGGCTTCTCTTTAGTAAAAGCAGGCTGCGATGGTTAGGACATTCAAACTCAAATTGGATGCCTGTGGCTGTTAGACATTTTCCCTTTAATTATATATCCAAGACCTGCCTTGTCTCTTGACAAGTTTATTCCTTCTACAGTACTGGACCTATATCTCCACAATTTATATTATAGTGTTTGAATGTAATAATTGTATAAAGGCTGTGTTACTGATTGCTACACCATACATAACTCAAACTAGCCAGGGCAATGAATGAAGAAAAAACAAGATTAGAGTATTTGGGAAAACTATTTGAAACATTTTTATCAAAGCAAAGACTAGCAATGTCAAGATTTGCAGCTCTAAGAAAAAAAAAGCTGTACACTATACTAAATGGACTTGCCATGGCATGCACATGAATCTGCTAGTTTATTCCATTCATGGTTCACGAGATTATACAAATTGATGTGAATATACTAAAAAGTTTTGATCCTAGAGAGCTTAAACTGATTGTAAAATAATACAAAATTGTACAGTTTGGGCACTCTAAAACTATCGTGATTATGTGGTGAAAAAATTCTATTTTGGCTTATCTTGTGTTGATATTATATTTGGTGGTGATATTATATTTGGGAGGTGATTCTGCCTCTCTACTCTGTGCTTGTGAGGCCCCACCTGGAGTACTACATTCAGTTCTGGGGTCCTCAGCATAAAAAAGATGTGGACCTTTTGGAGCGAGTCCAGAGGAGGCCACAAAGATGATTAAAGGATTAGAGAACCTCCCCTATGAAGATAGGCTGAGACAGTTGGGGTTGTTCAGCCTGGAAAAGAGAAGGCTTCGAGGGGATCTTATAGCAGCTTTCCAGTACCTAAAGGGGGATTATAAGATAGAAGGGGAGAAATCTTTTAGCTGGTCAGATTGTAATAGGACAAGGGGGAATGATTATAAGCTGAAAGAGCAGAAATTTAGATTGGAGATTAGGAGAAAGTTTTTTACCTGGAGGGTGGTTAGGCACTGGCACAGGTTGCCCAGAGAGGTTGTGGGTTCCCAATCCCTGGCAGTGTTCAAGGCTAGGCTGGATGTGGCCCTGGGTGACCTGGTCTAGTGATTGGCCTCCCTGCCCACGGCAGGGTGTTGGAACTGGATGATCTTTAAGGTCCCTTAAAGATCAACTGGCCATTCTATGAATCTATGAATTTACAATTCAATGTCCCATTAATTTATTTATTAAATTACAAATTTAGAACTTCATGGCAGAGACTTTTACATAGTTCCTAGCTGACAGCTGCAATTCTTTTGCATATTTAGATTATGGCTCTGACACAGAGATCTTTAATTACAAAATTAGGATGTGAGTCTCTGAGGTGTGAAGAGTCTGGATCTAGACTTCAAACTGGGTGTTACTCCTGTCATTATTTTACACTTATATGCCTTTTACTAATGTTTGTAATATTTACATAGTAATAATTTAATTTAATGGATCTCGCTGGGTAGTGTTCATGATCCTCTGAATGAGTTTACAAAGGATATCTTGAAGACAACATTATACTTATTCAGTTTCAAAGGTTCTTAGAAAAATTATATTAGGTATCTCACTGTGATGCTGTTCTAGACACACTTTCCTCTAGCACATAGAGGTAAAAGACCTAATCAAGGTTTTTGCTACTTTTGCTGTGTAAATAGAAGTTTTTCAAGAGTCCTGTGAGAGCTGATCTGGCTCTGTACAGAAAGTATTTTCAGAAAATTCGAAAAGCAGGACAACTTCCAATTCCTCATGATCAATGCTTTTAATGCAGTGTTTTCAACCAAGTTTCAGAAAGACAGTGCTGGGATGTGAAACCAAAAAACCAACTGGGCACTAAGGCATGTTTCAGCATGTGTAGGGACTGCACTGGAACTCCTTTAAGCCAACCACATAAACAACTCCTCATTTCCTGTTGGAGGGGTCAAGAGATGAGCTACAGATTCTGCTGCTTCTGTAATGAGTGGTGATTTTTTGAGCCATGACAGATAATGTACAGATTTTTGACATATTGTCCTGGATATGTATGTAAGAAACTTTGATTATATGCTTAAGACTTGATTTTTAGTTGCAATGGCTGTTACAGTAGCCATGGTGGCTAGAAACAGAAATGAACTCACATAATATAAACAGTGCAGGCAATTTCTTTATACAAGAAAATCTCCATCGTGACTCAGGATAGACACAAGAAGTAAAATACAAAGATTTCTGAGGAAGGACATCATATCAAAATATCAAATTTAGCAAATACAGGTATAGGGGGGATTGGTTTGGTTTGGTTTTCAGTCTGTGAGGAAAGCATGTATCAATGTTTCCTTCTGCTTTTGTAGGCAGCTGAAAAATCTCTTCCCCTCTGGAAAGTCAGGGAAGTAACCATTTTCTATAGAAAAAAAGAATGTCAATTTTCCTAAGGAGCTTCCTTTGTAAGCCTATTTTTTAGCAACATGTCCCTGCTGGTTTTTAATCATGATTAGCTTCATCTACAAAATTGAAGGCCAATATGCCAAAACCAAAAGATGAGGCAAAGCACAGTGACAATCTCACAGGTTAAATTGGACTTTACACAAAAGAAATCATCAAGAAACACAAAGAAAACTTCCCTGTTGTGCAAAGTAGCTTTATTTAGGTCTTACCAGCTTTGCTTATGAGCATGCCAGAATCCAAATTGCCTTCTGTAAAGCAATAAAAACAATTAGAAAAAAAAAAGAGAGAGTGATATGTGGATTGTCATTGGAATTTAGTGCAGTTCCACAAAAGGGGAAAGGAATGACAGAGGATGGAGGACATATACAGAAATCTATAAAGTAGGTGGTCACACAATGCTAATTTCTTTGGAAGAAGATTGGAAAAAAAAATTCTAGTTCCTGGTGCTTCATTTGAAAATCAACTTTTTATTACAAAATTGTCTATACTCCATGTCTTAGCTGTCTGCTGTGCATAGTTTGAAATCAAGCTGCTTCTGTAACTTGTATGCTCTTTGCTTATCTAGCTTATGTGGCAGTTCAATGCTTAGCTTAGGTGTTTAGTTCAATTTATGAACTAAAAATTAGGTTAGAGAACCACAGAATAGCACATACCAAAAACCACACTTCAGACCAAATTTAGATTTGAAGAAAATATTTCTGACTGTCTCATTTTCTCATTTTGAGCTACTTTCAGCCAAACCAGAGCTATATGATCAAACAGTACAGCCTTTTATAGGATTGATGGGCTTCAGAGTATGTATCCACACTAGAATTTTGCAGCTTCATCATTTTTTGAAGACAAGTTATGATTATACTTGTCATTTCAATTACTATTGCAGTCTAAAGCCAGTCTATTGACTGCTGCAGATGCTACACCCTACTTACTGTCAATGAGGACATTGCAATCTGTTCCTGACTGAGCAGCAGCATCTTTGCAGGTATCAGACAGTTATTATCATAACTAAGTAATATTATTTCACCAAGTGATAGGTACTGCACTTCTGAACTTTAAAGAGCAAGAGTGAATCTTAAAAGTGAAAAACCACAAGAGGATATAATTGATATCCTTATAGCTTAACTGATCCAAAACATACTTTTGCAAATGCGTATTCCAAGAACCACCCACACAGATACTGATCTGAGCAGACTAAGCAGCATTAAATAGTAATGCTTTTTCCTTTATTATTTTTTGATGGTTAGTAGAGTTGCCAATCTTTTAAAGTACAGTTCTTTTATATCCACTCTGGAATTACCAAATATTTCTATAAATTGATGAGTGGATGATTTTTTTTGCTCTAAGGAAATGTTGCAAATCTTCCTAGATAGCTGTTGGTGTCATTTTCCCCTTATTCCAGCCTTATATAAGAGCTACTTACCTAAATGTTTCTTGGCTTCGGTAATAAGAATACAAATCCAATGTACTCTGGGTGTGTTATCAAGACATGCAGGATCTGTTCTTCATTTTCATGTAATTGTGGTAAAACAATGCTTCTATGAGGAAGGAAAGTAGTAATATAAGTGCTGAAAAGTGTAGAAGTGCTTTACAGACTGTACTTCTCAGATAGGCAGGCTAATTTTGCAGATCAGGTACATGTGGCATAGATTTGAAGTGGCTCAGCTGAGATGAAACAGAAACCTGCAGTTGAGCTGATACTCTTCTAAATGATGAATGTTCTAACTCTTAAATAAGCTCAGTCTCTTCCAGCTAAGATGTGTTTAACATAATCTGAAGTGGTGTATGTGGCAGAATTTTTATTACTGTAGAGCAGTGTATCTGATGTAGAATTCCACAAGGAATTTAACAGCCTCTGGCATCCTGATTTTTCAATAAGATTTTTCTCAGGTTGAGAAGGTGAGCTCCATCTTGGTAGACGCAGAGAAAGAGGCTGGACAAAATCCAGCATGGATTTTTTGTTTTGCTTTGCTGCTTTTCAATTAAAAAAATAATCAGACATGATGAATAGGCATTTTAACTTAAGATGAATGCGTTGAATCATTTGAAACTTTTCAATTTTCTAATTGTCTGAAAATAGTAAAACTGATAGTGCAATACAGTGGTACCATATTCTCCAATAAAATCATTTTCTTGTTGTGTATTCATTACCAGTCAGAAATGCGTATCGTACTCTTTACTGGTACTACACAATATTTAAAGTAGAAGACTGATCTGATACGATCTCATCTTTACTCTATTAGCCTTATTCAGTAAATTAATTCAAATGAACTCAATTTATGTTGTTTTATAACAACATCTTTTCTCTGGGCTTATTTTCTTCAGCCTCTTCTCACAAGGTAGGTGCTCCATCTCCATCTATTGTGGTGGCCTCCACTCAGCTTGGTCCAGTTTATCAATATTTTCCTCCATTAGGAGTCACAGTATCACAGTATGTCAGGGGTTGGAAGGGACCTAGAAAGATCATCTAGTCCAACCCCCCTGCCAGAGCAGGATCACCTAGACAAGGTCACACAGGAATGTGGCCAGGCAGCTCTAGAATGTCTCCAGAGAAGGAGACTCCACAGCCCTCCTGGGCAGCCTGTTCCAGTGCTCTGTCACCCTTACTGTAAAGTTCCTTCTCATGTTAATACTAAACCTCCTGTGGTCCAATTTGCTCCCATTCCCTCTTGTCCTAACACTGGATGACATTGAGAAGAGCCTGGCTCTCTCCTCCTGACACTCACCCTTAACATATTTATAAGCATTAATGAGGTCTCCTCTCAGTCTCCTCTTCTCCAGGCTGAAGAGACCCAGCTCTCTCAGCCTGTCCTCATAGGGCAGATGCTCCACTCCTTTAATGATCTTGGTGGCCCTGTGCTGGACTCTCTCCAGCAGCTCCCTATCCTTCTTGAGCTGGGGGGCCCAGAACTGGACACAGTATTCCAGGTGGGGCCTCACCAGGGTGAGTAGAGGGGGAGAATAACTTCTCTCGATCTCTCCACAACTAAGCATAATGTAATGTAATGACATTTACCAATTACTCACTCCTCCCTCTGATCATCTACCAGAGCAATTTCAACCATTGTCCCACGCATCCCACTCAACAGCTACCAAAGTGGCATAGACCTGAAGCAGGATACTATGGTCGTACGTACCGAGCCAAACACAATCTATTTTTATTACAGGTAAAAACTGATGACTGCCACTTTCCACAAGAAGCCTTGTATTAGGAGTTGTACAGTGGTGCAAATTCCAAGAGTTCTTTGATGTGAGTGAGGTCTGTCCAAATATTCCAGTAAAAAATGTTGTTTGTTTTGTTTTTATTTACTGTATTAGATACTAAAAAAAAAGTGTCAGTTCTGCTTATTTTTCCAGAAGAAGATTTTTTTCCCTTGAAATTTCTAATTAAAATTGTTTTCCCTTAAAAATAGAGAAATAGAGGAGGATTAAAATACTAACTTTAAGCAGACCTCTGATATTTTCTGACCTCTAACCATAATATGTAGGAAAAATGTTAGTTTTAAATACAAATGCTTAGAATATTAGAGTGAAAAGTACACTAAGTCTGTCAGGTATTCTAAAAATATGGCAAAATAGACAAGGTCATGATAAAAACTAGTTGCTGCTCTATGTGAAATAATTCTGTAACAATGTTAATATATGTGTGTGTTACCTTTGATTCAGTCCCACTGTATGGAAATATCTACTTTTAATTCTAATTACGGGTATTTACGCATGCATGCTGAAACAGAATAGGTGTCCTTTGGGTGCTGTGAGACAGAGTGCCTTGACAGCTTCCAAATCAGCCTAGTGTATGAGAAAAATCATTGAAACTTCCTGTGGTTCAGTGGCTGTACAAGTAGCTGAAAGGCTATCCTGAAACTGCAATTACAGTGTAGGAAAACTTCAATGAAAATGAAATTTAGTTAAATCAGTAGTAAAAATAAAAGGTCTGAAAGGGTGGAGAGATCTTGAAGAATGACTCAATTCTGAGCTGGATGTTGCATAATAAAGATGTAGCTTTATAAATAAACCAGAGCTGGTTACTAAAGACAATATAGATTACACAAAGAAGTAGAAGTAAGTATTCCTAAAAATAGTCAGTGGTACTGTTAATCCCAAGTAATCAGTGACTGAATCACTCTCCCAAAATCATGAAACTGAATTAAGACCTATAGAGTTTCCAATAATGCCCTAATACCACCCCATGCCCCTCACCACCTCCACAAAATGGGGTTAAAAACCAGTTTCTTTTTATTTAACTGCTTTTTGAGACTTTAAAACACATAGTTTCTCTTTTATACAGGAGCACAGGGCCTTCCTCCCTTGTGAAATTCCCATGTAGTCTCCTAATTATATTTAGGCAAAATAAAAAATATTTGAGATACATTAAAAATAATAATAAAAAAAAGCCCACAAGAATTAACAGCAAAATTTTGTGACCTCTATCTTTGTAAAATATTGTTGGGTTTTGTTGTCACATTGTAATGAGACTTGGAGCTTCACAGTGCTGTAAGTACCTACTGTCCTTCAGTCATTGTCTCTTTTATGTCAAGGGGCTATATATTTCTATTTTGTGTTTTAATTTGGTAGTATTTTGAAGATAATGCCATGATTTGTGGGATTAAATCACAGATACTATTTTGGTAGATAATTTTGTTTATTTTGGTAAACTACTTTTTCTCATTCAAGGAGCAATAAGCAGAATTATGCAACACAGAACAGGCAAAGGCAGAGGCAAAACTATAAATACATTTTTTTAATGCTAGATACGTATTAAACAATTTCTGTGGCACAAGTCAAATTATTTAGGAAAACTGTCTTCAGGTAGTCTTTGGCTATGTTTTGATTATTTAAATATTCATTTATTGTCTATGTTTTGATTGGCACACCCATTTTATTTTTCATATAAATATTAATAAACTGTCTTCAATTAAGTATTCAATAGTAATATTTGTATACAGTAATATACTTACATATTTCAATGTTTTTTGTATAGTTTTGTGGCCTATGTTAATACATTAAAATCTCTCACTCTTCTGTGTAATGAATACAAGGATAATACTGTGCATTGTTAGGTTTAAATCAAGATGTCAAGCTTTCTGAAAATGAAACGGTCTAGACAATGAGAGTTCCCAAGGGAATAATTTCTTAATTTATCATTTGTATTTAAAAAAATACCCAAAAAGAAAAAAAAAACCAACACAAAAAAATCCCAACAACAACAACAAAAAAATCCCAACAACAACAAAAAGAAACAAAACAAAGAAAAAAAGAAGATAAAAGGTTACTGGATTTGAAAATATTTTAATATTGGCAGCCTTGGTTGGATTTTCAGTGGGACAGTGAAAAGCTTCCCATGGGACTATAAAATAATCCTGGGAACTCTCAAATTCAAAAGCCTCTACCATGCCAGTACATACTTTGTCTTTACTGGGCATCCTCAGATGAAATCATTGCAGACCGCTGCAGGCTGTCCTCAGAAAGACTCTTCTAATGTGATGTGCCAGAATCTAAGGACAGTGTAAAAACATTCTTCTTTCCTCCCATTACTGTGAAAGCAGGCCAAGCAGTCACTTAACCATCACCACAGCATGTCCTGCTTGCTAGGCAAAGCTTTTGAAACCTGCTGTCTAATTGCTCTCTACTTAGGTCTTCCACTGAAAGTGAACCCATGTCTCTGGATACCATTTAGAGCCAGTGCAGTGGATACAAGGCTTGTGTTAGCAAGTCAAAGCCTTTGGAAAATATCTCACAAAATACATAGGAAGTTGTTATTTGCTAGTTACTAAATAGTCTTGCATTATCCTCTTGTTCCATGGACTTTTCCAAGTAAGAAAGTCAGGTTTGTACCTGAGTGAGTAGAAGCTCTTTAATTTGGAAGGCCTGAATGCTGTTCTTGTATTTCTTAAAAGATTAAAATTATCCAGATACCCCAAGAAAATCTCTGAGGATGAACTGTATTAATTTAAAACAGCCTGAAGTATGCAAGGCACAGAATTGTTCCCAGCCCTGCTTTTACTGTATGTATATATATTAGATACTAGTTAACTTTGTAAAATTTTCTATAACTGTAAATCCAGATTACTTTCTTACGTTGCCTTACCAAATAAGGTCTGTGGTGCAAAGCCTGGAGAAGGAAGAGCTGTCTGTGGTTACCTTTCTGTGAACCTTGGGGAGTCTGCAACTCTGTTAAGAGATCCCCATTGACAGAAATTCTTTATGGAGGATAAAGCTTGCCTTCATTTACTGGTGAATAAGCAGAAATGACAGTATAGGTCAGACCCTCTTGCATTTTGATGTGTAGCAGCTTGGCATTTTAGTCAGATGGTGTTAAAATTTAAGTTTGCAGATAGAACGCAGTTGCTGTTGAGTAACACAAGAGCAAAAGAAGAGTCCTAAATACCCTTTTTTCTCATTTCACCCGCCACCCTTCATTTTTTTTTTTCCCTCAAAGGACTCTGTGCTGGAGTCGAGAGGATTTGCCTGTTTACTGAGGAGCCCAGCACTACCTGTAGTTTTTCAAGCTTTGTATGTGGGAATTTAAACTTCTGTTATTTCATTTACGTAAGGGGGGGAAAGTACCTGATTAATCAGTTGTGACCTGTTTTGTTGCTCTGAACAGCTGCAAAGGAATTGTAGTAGAGAATTAGAATCATTAAAAAGACCTGCTTTTTACTGCTTTTTACTATTTCTGTGCAGCAAAACAAACTTTACTAGCAAGGCTAGAGTGGGGCAATCTCTAAAACTAACAGATGACAAATTGATGGGTCTGATCCTTCATTAACAAGCAAAACTTGCCTGATAACTTTTATTGGCAAAACTTGCCAATAAAATCAAAAGCGGCTTTTTCAGAGTAAGCCTCTTTTAGGGGGAGGTGAGAGACTCTGTACCTGCTCAGAAAGCAGTAGGACAAGGGGAAATGTTTACAAGCTCAAGGAGGGGAAATTTAGATTAGATGTTAGGAAGAAATCCTTCGCTCAGAGGGTGGTAAGGCAGTGGAACAGGTTGCCCAGAGATGTTCTGGATGCCCCATCCCTGGCAGTGTTCAAGGCCAGGTTGGATGTGGCCCTAGGCAACCTGGTCTAGAGGGTGGCATCCCTGCCAATGGCAGGGGTTTGGATCCTTATGAACTTTAAAATCCCTTCCAACCTAGGCTATTCTATGATTCTGTGATCATTGAGTCCAACTGATTGTTTGTCAGCACCTCATACAAACTAAGCCACATGAAATAGTCATTGAGGTCCTATTGGTAAAAGCTGTAGCTTTAATTGCAGTTAAAGCGGAGGTGGCCTTGGCTTTTTTTGCTGAATAGGGAGGAATTAACACAGGAAGTAAGCACAAATGGAAAAGACTTTTAGAACCAAGTTTTTGTGTTTGTTTGTTTTTTTGGTTGTTTGGGGTTTTTTTTAGTTTTTGTTGGTTTGGGGTTTTTGTTAGGTTTTTGTGTTTGTTTTTGTTTTTTTTTCCCCTGTCCAATATCTGCTCTCAGGCACTAGTTAATATTTCAAGTGTGAAAAACTACAGCTCATTGAAAAGTTGTGTGGAAGTTGACTAAGCTTGTTTAAGTGTGTGAGAAAAGATAGAATTGCTATAGGGTTATTTTTCCTGATCTCAGGCACAGTCTGAAAATCACTTGGGGTCTTGTGTGGCCCCTGGTGCGATAACTGTGCCAACAGCAGAGGGAGNCTTGGAAAAGGCGCTGATGAGGAGCTTGGGTGGAGCCCTCCCTGGATCTTCGTTCGCGAAGCCTAGCCATACTATACCATTTTTCCTGATCAGTCCCTTGCCAAGAATTAAACTGTACATTTGAGTTTAAATGATGAAAAGATTTCTGCCTGGATTCTGGTCAGAAACACTTAAGCAGAATAGTGCAATGCAAATAACTGCTGCTATAGAGACAAAGCTGCATCCCACAATGTGTTGTGCACCCATATGGCATCCAGCTTGATCACTCAAGGTTGTGTTTTAAGTAAGGTGAAAAGCCATGCATGATGCAATGTGGAAGGCTTACAGCAGAGTATGGCTGCTAGAGGGAGGAACAGATGAAATAATCCTTCAGAGCAAACAGAGTTGGTTAAATAATGCTGTGAAACTCACAGTTCTCAATAATGGTCAGAGATCAAGCTGCGTTTGTATATACAGCACTGAAGGTTAACCAGTAACTTAAGTCTTCCCTGATTGCCACAGGTTTACATTTTCACTGTCACTGTTGTTTGCCAAGTGGGATTTTGTGAGATTAGAAGGAATACAGCTGGGCAAATGGGTATATTATAGGGCTTACCCAAACAGAGTGAGAGGGGAGGACCACACTGATATCACACACATGGTGAGTTCAGACCACTCTGAGAGGCCTGATGGATCATGTAACAAGCAATGGCTGAATTTAGAACATTTTAAAGGCAACTCTGTAGCTGAAAGACTATGCTTCCTCTAATTTTGTATTTCAAAGAAGTTGCAGCAGAACATTAGAGTATTGTGACTGAAAGAAGATACAAAGGGATTTTTTTCTGTTTTCTGCAGTGCATTCTCTGTGCTCTTTGACAGCCCTTTCAGAAAGCTATTTTTATCTTTGCACTCTTTAATATTCACACCATTTGTTGAAAAGATCCTAATAGTCAAAAAGCAATGCAGATAACTTCTCTTGGTAAACACTTGTAGTGACAATAATAAGCAGGATATGATATGTAACTGCAATGATTTTGTCTAGTAATTTTCAAAAAATTTATAGTGGAGTGAAAAATGATTTGCCTTTCTTTCAGCCAAGCACAACCAGCTAATTTATCTCTCTTCTTTATGCTTCTGCTATTTCTGCAAGCTCTGATGAGTGCTTAACAAATGTTTATTGACAAGATATGTGATCTTGTTGCCATCAAATTTGGCATGTTGTTTGCAAGAAGAATGATTTATATTCATCTAAATAGCTGAGGTAGAAATTATTTCTCATACTAAGAAATGGTGTTGCAACAAACAGACAAAAAAGACTATCAAGATGTAAAAGTCTGCTTCCTATTCCAGCATGTCTGTGAATCCAGCACCCAGTACAAGGTGACTCCAGATGACCATTGTGCTGCAGGAAGGGATCTTGTACTACAATTGATAAGTAACAGTAAGAGTTCATGCAAAGGGATGAACTTTGGTAATCATTCTTTGGTCAGAAACTTCATGCTCAGCTGACATTGAAAGCAAATATTATTTTTGTGTCTAGCAGCAGGAATTACTAAAGATTACCTCACTGTGCTTAGCATGTGGCAGGATTAGGCTTTAAGACAGACTTATGCTAGGGGGAATTACTTTGCATGGATAATTCTCAAGAGTATTCTGCATGAATACTGACTGTCCTCTTACTGCAAAATGAAGTATTGCCTTTTTATGTACATCACTGGAATATGGTATTTTTGCTTTTTAAAGTCTATCTTACAAACCTGAGTAAATGAAGTCTCCTTAGCATGCCTGCATTGTAAATGTATTAAAGGCAGAGAAATAAACCAGAAGGCAACAACAGAAGTTCAATATCTAAACTGAAATCCTGAAGAATAATTATTTCTTGCAAATGTTGTAAAACGTTTGCAGGAATTAAACTCTATCTTTACACTTGGTGAACAGTACTTCAGACTCTCAGAGACTAACATTTGATATGAGTAGCAGGCACTCTCTCTCAAAAGCACCTTCAAATTTATTAAAATTCTTTTCACAGACTGATTCAATACAATTATGAGAATCTGCTAACTTGACAGCCATTATGAATTTGATTATTCAACTCAAACTAAACTCCCCTTACTTTTGCATTTCTTAACTCCTGCAAAAATAAAAGCTTTAATGTATGTATGTATGGCTAGGCTTCGTGAACGAAGATCCAGGGAGGGCTCCATCCACGCTCTTCATCAGTGCCTTTTCCAAGTGCACCGATAAAAAGAGGATAGCAGATAGCACCCTCGAGCCTGCGCAATGGATTTTTTTTTTAGGTGAGACACAGCATGCGCAGAGCTGGACCCACCCTTTAGTCCTAAGGTTCATCTGCCAGGGCCTAGCAAGCTTGGACGCTGGCAGCCAAGTCCTTAGGACAGAGGTTTTATTATAGTGTCCTTCTCTTAGATGGAAGGCCTCACAGGGCTAAACGAACTCCATCTGCCCGGGTTTGGAATCAGAGTTGTCCTTCTCCTAGGATGACTGCCAGAAGGCTAATGAGCTCATCCTACCCATACAAGGATTACAGGAACATGGGTATCACTCCCCACACTTTCCCGTGGGCAATGAGTTTAATGCTCCCTCTGCTGTCGGCACAGTTATGGCACCAGGGGCCACAGCAGACCCCAAGTGATTTTCAGACTGTGCCTGAAAGCTTGAATGAGACTATTTGGATAATACAGCAAAGGATCATAACAGAACCTGGATCTGGTACAGGGAGCTCATTTCTGCAGCAGTAAGTGAACTGTTTAACAATATCACATACTGAGTTTCATGCAACTTGTGCATTTTAAGTTCCATTTCTGCATCATATCCTCAAACTGAGAATTTTTAGGTTTGCATTTTACCTGAATCAGGCTTTCAAGAATTTTGATGTTTTTCCTTGAATTAAAAGTGTATTTTTTACTCTCAAATATATGTATTTCTCTTTTCTGTTAATGTCACATTGAAACATGTCCAGCTAGGTGCTTAAATCTCACTTATCCTTTGCTCTTCTCTAGAAATGGAGTGCAATAAGGACCTTGCAGGACTGATACATAAATTTCTATCAGTTTGGGGGTTTGTGTTCTAATTCCAAAAGGCGAAAGACTTGGCTACATACATCTTTTGTTTCATATGGTAAAGCCCTTAAAAAGCTGTAACTATCTAATAAGTATTGACTTTATTCTACTTTGTAACAAACCAGGAAAAAAAATCAAGAGCTCAGACCTATAATGAAAAAGTCCACCTATTGTAACATTTTATTTCCTGACCCTCACACAACAGAAAGAGGTAATTATTTTTTTTAATGTTAGTGTGATTAAAATGCTAATTATATATTTGATCCTAATAGTCTAATATATAGTCAGCAGAAGATGTATAAAAGCATTTAGTAACAAAATATTTGTGCATGAAGGACTAAACAAAGTTACCTTTAGTTACCTTTAGCTGTTGCTTACTACTGAAAGTTATTAGGGTGGACTTGAAAATAGCTTTCAGAACTCTTCAAAATGACTTTCAGCATTGTCAGGAAACAAATGGCTTTTCTTTAGATAGTCTTGACTTAGTAGCAAAGGAGTATTAAGGTTTCAATGCTAACATAATTGGGTACCTTCATTTGGTAAACTTTTATAAGGAACAGTTGAATAGCTGATATGTTGAGACTGTGGAGAAGGATGTCACATTTTTCTATAGTGCCTGTTTTGAAACCCTTGAGCAAATGTAGCTGCAATTCTGTTGAAACCATACGAGTAACATCTTCATAGAGCTGTAGTCAAGTTAATGTTTAGCACTTCCCAAGCCTCCTTTTCCTCAGACTGAAGAACACCAGTTCCCTCAGCCACTCCTCACCAGACTTATTCTCCAGACCCCTCACCAGACTCATTGCCCAGTCAGCTCAGATTACTAATATGGGCTAAAGCTCCCAGATATATTTTGGCTGAATACTGACCATATTAACTAAATTGCTGAGATAAAAATATACTGACCATGACAGTAGATTTCACCATTGAGTTATGCTACTGTGAAAACGCCTTCAGTATTAGAATTATATATGTTTTTTCTATTATTTTATGATTTTAGTGTAAACAATCATAGAAAAAATTTTCATATTTCTTAAACTACTAATTAACACTGTTCAAGGTGTTTGGGTCATCAGGGAAGTTCTGTGTAAACATAGAGTTTAACTATAGGCTCTTATACAATGATCCCTTTATATTTTTTAAAACTACTCAAGAATGTTAAGTCTTTTCATTGTAATCCAGTTTACAAAATGATCCTGTAATCCCCTGGAAACTGAGCCATTATTTCAATGTGAACCATCTTATAAGGTAATAGAAACCTGACTGCACTATATAGAGACAAAGGTGACCAGTTTCAGAGGGTTTCTCTGTAATCCAGAAGCTGGTTTAAAATGAAGTTTACAGAGTCTGGCTGATAAGTAAATGATAATAGGCACATCAGCAAATAATTCATAGATTGTTTTGAGGGACTGTCTGTAAAATCAGTGATACATGTTAGGAAATATTAACATAAATAATCCCATTGCCATTAATAAAAATATTCATAGGAGTAAGGCTGCTCAGTTAATACTATGCAGAAGTGGGTCCATGTGCCTAAGCTACTACAGATTTCACTGATGGAACAGGCAAAGCAAAGCATCACAGAAGGACTGGAGTGTTTGGAAGAATTGCAGAAGTACAGCGGCACATAAACCTCAAGCCTGTCTCTCCCGCTCTTTAATTTCTGTTGAAAATTTTGTCTGCACCAATTCAGGTCCTTTCAGGTTAATCTAATTTCATTTTGTACAAGTAGCAGAGAGTCAGGCCAAAACTTTGCCCATTCTTTCCCCATCTGTGGTTAGTAAACAAGTGATCCAATTTTATCTAACCAGGCTCAATACTCAAAAAACCCACAGGCAGGTTTATTGCTCCCACTCACTTCCCCTGTGTGCTGTAATATGGAGTCTCACCATTGTGGATTAACAGTCTGCTGCAGTACTTTTATCCATACAGCCCATCAGTTCCTTTTGTGCAGATGTAATTAGCAGCAGAAACGTGCAGTATTTTTGGCTAGTTTATTCTATGAAAAATTCTGTGTGTTTTGAGGTAACAAACTGAACCTGCATGAGCAGTAGTTCCTAGATTTAGATTTGAAATGAAAACCACCTGTAGATGTAACCCTGAGTCTGAGAAACTATTTCAAATTCCTGTGAGGCTTTTGTACTTTGTGTAAAGATGCAAGTGCTTGGCTGTATTCATGAGAAGTGTTTTACAGACAGCAAAAGGAAGCTGAAGCTTTTGAGACTGCTTGATTCACTTAGAGATATTCTGTACCTCTAGAAAGTCCTAAGGCACATTTAAATCCCCTGTAAAGCAATCTGGTTGACAAGATACTGTTTGAAATTTTTCTAATGTGCATTTGAGGCAGTAAGGGGTTTGGTTGGAATTTTTTTTGTTTTTCTTACACTCTCCTTGGAAACATTAGTAAATGAATTAACATTGGGATACCAGCTTATGCTATCTTCCTGAGACAGAAGGTGGGTGTTCACCTTTCATAAAACACTTAAGTTCATCTTGGGACAAATTAGGTTGCAGGAGTATGGAATGATTTAGGTTTATCACAATATCCACTTCACATGATATATCTAGCTTAAACTTAAAACATAATGGTCAGTATTCTCTCTTCTTTAGCAGCAATTACATTTTAAGTAGTTAAAGGTGACCATTGAAAACTTTCTGAGATGAAATACAAGCAGGTAGGTGCTTTTTACAGCCCACTTCTTGGTGGAGACATTATCTTTCTTCACCAGTGAAGGATTTCAGACCCAGTGAAATCAGAAAGAAAAAATGCTTTTAAAAGATGAAGTCTAGCCAAGACTGCAGTAACTGCCTGTCAATATAAAGGAGTTTATTCTGCTCAAATAAAGAGCAGTTTCCATGAAATGTCAAGTCAGAGTAGTTAAGTGACAGTAAATCTTTGATCAGCTACTAGAGTGTGTAAGCATTTGTGATAAAATCCTTTACTTGGATGTATATTTTTTAGGAAATAATTTGATCCAACTGTTTTGTCCTGATGTAGATCTTCATTTTTTAGCAGGGGAATAGGGGCAAGCTATTTCATTTGCCTTCTTAAAGATAAGGAAGTCTCTCATAAAGGCACTTTGTTTTCTTTGCCTGGCTTTGATATATTTGATTCATTGTTGGTGCACTTTTGTGATCCATTTCATAATGCTGCCTACGTGTATTTTTATTTTTCACTGCTAGCTTAGACCAGACTGACCTTAATAAGATTATCAGAAAATATAATTCAGTAAAACAATGCATTGATATTTTGAAGGTTATCTGTCTGATTTCAGGAAGATTTTCCTATGTTTGAAAATTCTACCATACTATTGAATTAGAGCTTCCTAGGAAAAAGCCTTCACCAGGTATGCAGCTGGTACTAAGAGTAATGTGTCTTGGTGCAACATAGTCTTGATTTTCTAAACAAGAGAGACTTAATTCTCTGAATTTTCTTACACAGAAAACATTAGAGATTAATGAAAGTAGTGTGATCTCTGTGACTCTAAATGCAGGTAATTAGACTTTTGTGTCATCTTCAGACAGTCTGTAGAGCACATTGAAAAGAACAGAACAAAGTCTATGTGTCCCCTGGATGCTAATGGAGCCTTACTTAGCTTTACGTTAATATCTGATTGAGGCCTTGATTGACATACCTCTTCTTCTAGCTACTATTTTCTGCTTGTTACATTTTCAAAATGTAAAATAGATACTATTATATAAATGTAAAATGAACTAGAAAGAAGTTCAAAACCCAATACAATATCAAATTCAGCCATCAAAGTATAGCTATCCATTACAGTACTGAAATCCCTTCCACAAGAGCTTGTTTATCAACCAGATCCTTATGCTTTGAAATACAGAAATAAGGATTCCAAGAGAATGTGGTTTTATAAAATGAGTAATACTGCATAACGATACATTATTTTCTCTACATTATTGTTCCTGTTCTTTTGTAGTTATGTTTTTGTAATCCATTTGTGCACTTTGCCTTTGTTTAACTGAGACATACAATGAAAAGTTAGGGTATAGAAATGATCCACACAAGTAGTGACTCTGGCAGTCTAATTAGCCACACTATATTATGATGTGCCATTGTGTGTTTTAGTCTTTTTAGTTATTTTTGTTTATTTGTGTTAATAAAATAATGACAGCTCAGAAAACTGTACTGGACATTTCGTAAGTAACTTCATTATTTATGAAATTAATGAGACATCCATTGTTAATTTCTGGCTAGTGTTTATAGAGAGGGACATTTGCTTAGGAGGGAAATAAAATTTTCTGATTTATTATCGTTGTGTTAGGATGTTTGAAAACAAACAGACTTGTTGAAACATAAAATCAATCTGACGACACAAAATAATCATTTTATTTCTGTGAAAAAACATGTTTTCTTAGCAGATGCAAAAGTCAGGGCTCAGTTTCAACAAATAAATAAAAATAAAATTTTGCCACAGAGTGAATGCAATGTTTTTTAAATAATTGCTCTCTTTCAGACTTATACCTTAGGTAAAGAGTAAAATATATATCACTGAGATAAACAGGATACAGCAATGCCTATCACCAAGGAATTAAGAATGACTTCATGCACTCCAATTGCCTTAGATGTGTTACAACAGTAGGAAGATCTTAACATGTTTCTTTTACAAAAGATCTTAATGCTATCTTGATTTCTGTATCATTTGCACTGCTTTCTGGACAGATGTTAAATGTTTTGTCCATGATGTATATTTTGCCCTTTCTCTCATCTTGTCCCTGAGCTGAAAATTGGCTGGATAGTGCAGTGTTTAGTTTTGGTAGAATTTGTTTTTAAAAGCAATAAATCCATTTTAGGAATGGATAGGCCGGATGTTGGAGAAGGTCAGGACAAGAAAGATGTCATGAATTTGGAGAGAGAGGTGGAAATGCTTGTGATGACCCATAGTTCCTGATGGAGCTCATTCCTCAGTTTGGGACTGGCCTTCAAAAAACACATTTTCAGCACAAAACAAGTTGTATCTTTTCATTAGAAGATATAACGATAGAAACTTCCTCAGTATTTGCTGTCAATCAGCATCTTCTCTTATTGTGTGAGTAGTCTTTCATATTATCTTTGTCACAGGTCACTCAGTGTTTTGAAGGTGATTTCAAGGAGGAAGACAATTAGTAGAGTACTGGTGTGATGGATTTATTGTAATCCATTTTGCTGAAGTGCTGTACTGACAAATATTTTTAAAACGCATTGAGGATCGTTGAAGTGAGACAGGAGGTACAAATATTGCATGTAGCTAAGAAGAAGCTGGAATAGTTTTCTTTCACATGAAGATGACAAATATATAATGAATAGATGTAGCTGTATGAGTGTTTGGTAATGAAAGAAATGTTTCTGCAGCCCTCAACTGTGTACTCAGATGATCACTGATCAGTATGGTTTAATGCTTTGAAATACAAGCAGAGGTATATGCAATCTCCATGCTTCTGACACATACAGGTCATTTTCTTATTTCACAATGATATTAAAAAATAGTGGAAAGATAACAGGTCTTTTTGACAGTATAAATTAAGAGTATGGGGATGGATGTGCAGTTTCCTGTTACAGCTGTTTGGAGGGAATGATTTAAATCATTTCAATACATTCTGTTTGGATCTCTGCCATTCCTTGAGACAGATGATATTGAATTATGCTGGGAGATTGGGAAGATGAGAATGGATATCTGCTTGCTGACAGCAGATCTTCCATCAATCTTTCTAAAGTTTGTCCTGGCCTCTGTGCTTGTCATGATCCCAAAGGTGATGGAAAAAGGGAATTGCTCTCTGACTGGCATTTCAGAGCTGTTCAGATTTGATATACAGGGTAGTGCTAAGACAGAATTTTCCTATCTGAGGATTTTTCAAGTGTTGTTCCAAATACTGCATGCCCTAGGGAAGAAAGAAATATATCTTCCATAACTCAACCACGAGTCATTTCAGTCGTGAGTGGCTGCAGTTTGTGACATTCTTTCATCAGTTAGACAACTCATTTGCAAAAACTTTTGGGGAAGGCTCTGATGTAATTTCCAATATTCCTTGAGCATTGTGAGTGCTTCAAAACTCCTGGAGCATACAGGTGGAGCTGGACTCCCTAAGAAACCTTAAGTGTACGTGGTGTTGTCACAAATTTAAGATGATTGTCTTTTATATTGACATGCATTTATGAAGAATCTCCCTTATCAAAAGATACTAAGTACTTTACATCTCAGCCAGGTAAATTTGCATGCTCTGGCCTTCATCCAGAGACATTTGAAGTAAGTCTTTTCATTGACCTCATTGGACTTTGTAGTCCAAGCTATCCAGACAACAATGATTTCATATGCCACACAGTTGAAACTACTCCTGTTGTGGCTTGTGCCAGCTTGCAGGAGGGGACAGCAATCATATATACCAGTTCAGTAAAACAAAAGAAATGTTGCTTTTAATTGAATTTGCAAAAGAAATATATATAGATAGAGGACAGTAATCCTCAAAACTGTCAGTTACCCACAGCTTTGGTGTAAACATTGTTGTCTTGAAAGATAAAAGCATGTTAACTGCTAAGCAGTAGAATAGCTTGATGTTAAAATATTGCCTTATATTAGGAGAAAATAACTTTCTAAACCACCAGTACCAGTTTTGTCATCATCATAACGTATTTGGATGTCTTCTAGTCAAGCTCCAAGCCCACTATTGACTTTTGTTCTTCCCAACTCAGTAGGTTTAGAACACAAAGCACTGTTGATCTAAAATGAGTGGAAGGAGTCTGTAGCTGCTCAGTCTGTGCTTACCAGCTTGTCAGAGACATGTTACCTTTGGCCTAGAGCGTATATGGCCAGATTAGCCACATGTTGTGCTTCATTGAACAAACCCCCACAGCCAGTGCTGCTTAGCTAGACTCTGTAACACTTTAATGTAACCAAACATGTCCAAGACAAAACCTGTTTTGTTTCCAGTTATCTGAAGAAGTGCTGGGTGAATGGCATTCTTGCTGAATCTAAGTGTATAGACATTAACAGCACCAAAAAGAAAACAAAAAAACTTTCAAATGGCTCCTTTGCTTCCAGGACTAGTATCTGCAGATAGTCTGAAGTTAGTGCTTTCACTTGTGTTTTCTGCAGATAAATTTGGACTGTTTGTCTTAAGGTGGAGGTTAGAAATAAGAGAACCAAAGAAGCCCTAACAACATAATGACAGAGACAAAATGTACCTTATATTTGCTAGACTCTTCTAATCACCTCAAACACGAGTAAGGATTATGTGGTGTACTGATCCCATAACCACTTGCAAATGTTTTAGTCGGGTAACCTGCATGCTAGGTTACATTTTGTTTTCACATTCCTTACAGTATTTGCAATACATTTAAAAAATAATAATAATAAACTTGTTTTTAACCATTAAAACCAAATGTTTCCCTTCAGGAAGTTTGTTTACTATTTTCAATGCTCATCATTATATTTGGTTCTCTTTCCAGAGTACACACAGCAAGTCTGCAGAATGTTCCCTAACCAAGTGGAAATAGATTATTTTAACAAATGGAGCCTTGCTCACTAAAAACGACAGCTCATATCCTCATGTAAACTAAACATAGACAAGCAAGTTCTCTACCCCAGCTAGGTAAGCATAGCAACATAACAGAAGGATGGACAGAAACTTTCTTGTCTACCTCACACCTACAAGGACAACACTGCTAATACCTTCCCCATATATCCCTTTCCCCAGCTGCTGCCTTTTTATTTTCTTTTTTATTTTTGGTTTAATTATTTTTATCTTTTCTTTCTCCTCTTTCCTGCTAATAGGAATGGCAGACAATTCGTTCCATTATTCACTGTGTGGCAGGGAAAATCCTACTGAGTGATGTATGGATTCATTCTTCACACTTTGCTCCATGAGTCCCGTGAAAGGTACAGAATGTTGGAGTTCTATCACTGCAGTGGTTTAATTTCTGTATATGGATCTCTGTGCATAAGGAAAAAAGCGTGATCTTGAGTACACATACTCAAATAGTAAATATAATGGCATTTGTTAGATTTGCTTTTTGGAATTTAGAGTCTTTTGTTATCATGGACAAAGTAATATTTACTGTTGGAATATAAGAGTGTTTATACAGCAATATCAGATTTTCTAAGACATACAGGTTTAATAATAACAATTATAGAGTTTATCCATAAAATAAGTCAAGGTACAGTTTAAAGCAACATCTTACTCTTGTTCTTCTTCCTCTGTGATTTCACTGTAAAGCTAACAGGTATGTCAACCTGAGTGTACATGGCTGACTCAGTATGGTGGGGATTGCACGTGCTTTCTCACTCTTATAAGATGATTGAATTCTTGGGAATGTACCATGTGTACCCAAGCAGGCTGGATTCCTTGTGCAAGGTTTTTACAAGCTTGAGGAGGAAATTAAACAGATTAAACTCTTTGCCTGGCTTCATACTGTAGTTCACAGCTTCAAGATCAAAGCTGAGGAATGGCTTTCAGCAACGACTGTTTTGGAGGTGTTTCCTGCTGCAAAGAGGATGATCAGACAAAGCATTCTTAGAGGTGTTTCACTTTTAGAACACATACAGAAATGGTTAGTGTTATAGTCAATGGAGAGAATCAACAGGAATGGATTGGGCCTCCATAAATTAACTGGTAAAATATTATTAGGAGAAAGTCAATCTTGTGTTTTGTTATTCCTAATATAAGAGAATAGCAACATACTAATGATTTTGAAATCTCCCTGTACCTTGGCTGTAAATGCCTATTCCCACTTCTTTATACTCTGTGCATCCTATAATGAGAGCTGTTTTCAATGCAGTGGAAGAGAAATAACTAATTCTATAGAAAGTTGTGATTATCTTTATAGCAACTAGGCTTTTATAAAGTGTGTGCACATATAGAATTCAGTGAAGAAATGTCTATCAGTATGTCTGAAACTTTTTTCAAGTGTTTTGTTAACAATAATTGTATTTCAGCGGTTTTCTTCCTTCATATTTCATAACTTGATATATGCCAAAAAGTTTTTTGAAAGCAGGTCATTATAACTGTTTTCAAGATTGTGACTCAGGGTTATAATAAATGCCTTAAAAGGTCTGTGTTTACTGCCTATTCAAATGAATTTTGTGTTAGTTCTTGGTATTTGTCATAGCATTAAGAAATGGACATTCAAACTGCATAAAACAAAGTATTTTTTTATTCTGGTCTGTAATTCTGTTGGTGAACTTTGTAGAGTAGGGTTAATGGTAGGACTTGATGATCCCAATGGTCTTTTCCAACCTGAATCGTTCTATGATTCTATGAACAGCATTAGCCATCAAAAAAAAAAAAAAAAGGAAAAGAAAAAAAGAATTTTGTCCACTAAGACACATGTGCTACAGATAGTAGCACTTATGCCCATTTAAAGCCCTAGTGATTTCAATTTCTAAATGAAATGTACTGCTAATAAACAATTGGATAGAGAAGGAAATACAATATGATTTTCGGTATATGACAATGACTCTTCTGACTCTTCTATACCAAGAAGTGATTTAACTTCAACAATGTGTGCATCTATGGCAAATCTAGGTGATTCTCAAAAAAGGAAGGTCAGGGTGAGTGTTCCCCCTCTGTTGAATAACGAGGGAAATTTAATCAGGAGGGGTATGGATAGGGCTGAGCTGCTCAGTGAGACGTTTGTTTCAGTTTTTACTGGTAGCCAAACTTTCTGCCATGACCAGGACTTGGTAGCCCCAGATGAGTGTTGGGGGAGTGAAGGGCCTCCCACTGTAAGTGAAGAACAAGTTGGAGACCATTTACTGAAACTTCATCCGAATAAGTCTATGGGCCCTGATAGCATACATCCTAGAGCTCTGAGGGAACTGGCTGATATTGTTGCAGGACCGCTCTCCATCATATTTGGCAAGTCGTGGAGGTTACATGAAGTCCTGAGCGACTGCAGGAAAGGGTAACATCAACCCTATTTTTAAAAAGGGTAAAAAGGAAGACCCGGGGAACTATAGGCTTGTGAGCATCACCTCTGTGCCTGGGAAGGTCATGGAGCGGATAGTAACGGAAATGATGTTAAGGCACATGCAAGATAAAGAGGTGATACTAAGTAGTCAACATGGATTCACTAAAGGCAAATCGTGCCTGACCAATCTGGTGGCCTTCTAAGATGGAGTGATTGCAGCACTTGATGAGAGAAGACCGACTGATGTCATCTACTTGGACTTTTGTAAGGCCTT
>VWZO01001416.1:160655-189236 GCA_013396975.1 Bucco capensis | reverse complement strand
AGGACCCTGCACTTGGTCTTGTTGAAGCTCATGAGGTTCACCTGGGCCCACCTCTCCAGCTTGTCTAGGTCCTTCTGGATGACATCTTGCCCCTCCAACTTATCAACAGCACCCCAGAGCTTGGTGTCATCTGCAAACTTGCTGATGGTGCACTCAATGCTGCTGTCAATATCATTTATAAAAATATTAAACAATACAGGCCCACTTTAAACAGTACAGGCCCATATTTCATATAAAGCTTCTTTATGATTCTGTATTACAGAATCATAAATAATACAATACCAACTCAGACTCTGGAATTAATAGGAATTGAAATTAGAAAGTGAAATGAAGAGTTTGACTTCATTGACTTCTTGTCTCATTTAAGTTACACTATCTTTTGAATAAACACCTCCAAAACTAGCTTTACCAAGTCATAGGTCATTTTCATGTGTCAAAGATTTCCGGCAGTTTTCAAATTCCTTCATGGCTTGGAAGATGAGTTGGATTTTATATAAAACTCCTTCTCCTTTTCCTTAAAATAGATGATCTAAAAGACACCACAAGTCTGCCAGGCTCTGGAAATAATTTTTATTAGAGCTACACTTACTCAGACTAAGGCAATTTTAAAAATAAAGCACGAAATTGAGCAACACAGACTCTAAAGGCTTGAAAAGAAATCTGTCCTCTAAATCCATGACCTTGAAAGAATGGTGTGGTTGAGGATTGGTCTTACAACCTCTTAGCCTCTCAGCTTCACAAATCTTTTTTAATTGGATATGGTCAATGCAGTCTTCTCGGGCTTCACTGTGCTCCTGAAGAACTCTCCACCTTAGCAAAAGCCATGGCTTTCTGTGAAGCCGTCTTGCCATGCCACCAGTATGTGCCAAGACAATGTAAACAACCCCCTTTATTTTGGCTCTTGTAGCACAGCATCATGTACAGTAAACTGAGAACAAACAGGCAAGGCAGATCTGCTGTCCATCAAAACGTCAAGTTCATTATGTCATATCCTTTTGTCTTTCTCATACTTCCCCACGCTTTAGTTGGGCAAGTTCTGACTTTCCACTTAGCTCCAGTAGTATAAGAATACAGCTTCAGAGATCTGAGGGCTGGTGGCTGTTTTTTCATTGTTGAGAATGAAAAGGTTAGCTATAAGTTCAGAGGTCATCTCACAGAACTCAGCAGCAATCTTATACACTGAATTTTGTGAAACATGATGGCTGGGGGAAAGGGCATATATTTTGTCAGGGAAAACCCACACTGAAAGTAAAGCTCAGAGTTTAAAACTTGCACAGGTTAAAAAAACCCTGTTCTTAAGTCTCTTGAACTGAACACATCATGTTGATTATAGATTTAATTCCAGAAATTTGTATTACATATGTTTTTCCGGCAACAAAATGCAGTAAATTGCAAGTATTGTTTTAAAAAATGCTTTCTTAAATACTGTAGTTGTCTTTCCTGATGACCAAAGGAGGTAGATTTAATCAGCATTCAGAGACCAGTATATTTTGCTGTAAAAAATCAACAGAGCTAAATAAAGCACCACACTGCGAAGCTTTACTGATCATTTCATGTATAATTTTTTTATTTCAGTTTCATTAAAAATACTTACCCTTAATTAAAAAAAACAAACAACCCAAACTAAAAATCAGCTTTTAAGTATGAATGTTGTATGTTCAACTTATATTTACTATTAGCAAAGATTCAGTCCTAAGGGAAGATGTTGTGCTGACATCATTTCAATTTGCCTGAGCTGCTCATGCTGGAACAGGAAAAATTGTCTTTTTCCATATCTCATTAATAAGTATTCCTAGATAAGCCAGAGATATATTTTTTAAATGCCTTTTTCTTTGTAACCTGCCAAAATGACTTTTGTAACTTTCCATGCCTACTGTGTCTCGCAGGGCTTCTATGAATCTGTATTGACTCTATAAGAAGAAAGCAGAGATGGCTGTTGTTTTCTTGTTTTCACGTAACTGATTCTGAAATTTCAGCCTGAAAAGTGAAAGACAATTACATTTTCCATTTTGCACATCATTAACAAGGACCTTGGAGGTTAGTTATGCCCTTAATATCCATACAACTCTACTGCCATCATGTTCTGTGCTTGGTAGCATGGGTGGATTCACTGCCTCTTAGAAATGCCTCGCACTGCAGTTAATCTTGAATTTGGTCAATGGTTTTGCTGCTAAGATTTTAGATCTGATCAGTCCCTTATCTAGGGTACTGTCTGATTAATAACAACCACAAAAATGTAAGATTGGGCAGAGTATATGATTTAAGTGTCCCAAAGGTATATGCTTTCTAGTCTCTGTAGTGGGAATCCTCATGTATTACACTGAAGCTCCCTGAGTAGGGCAGGGCCTCAAAGCTGAATCCAGACAAGCTGCTGGCTAGTGAGGGAGTGTAATGCAGCTAGCAAAACCCAAAACCAACAAATAAAAGCCAGTAAAGGTGTGGGGGCAACAGCATATCTGAAAACCCAGACTCACATAGGTTTTAGACTGTAAGGTTGCTTTAGCCATACTTTTATCAGGGTAAATATGCTGTTGTAGAAGTTGATGTGGCTGTAAATAACTCTTTGCAATGCATGAGCTAACTTGCTTAAATCTAGATTAAGGATCTCTGAATTGCACCACAACTTGCACAACAGACGTCTCAGGCCTCAGCAGATATCTTCTTCAGAAAAGAAGCCTTTCTGTCAAAGGAAAGCAGCATTCATTCTTGTTTCTTTTGAAGCAAAGCTGGAGGAGACGGCAGGGTCTTGAATGACTTAGTAGTTAGGACTGTGCCCTTGGAGGTTTGAATTCTGTTTGATGTGAATGCATAAATCCCTATGAGTCCCATGTGAACTAGGAAGGTGGAATATCATGTTGTCACTTGCTTACTCTCTTGGGCATTTGATGGTGGATTCCTTTCTCTAGAAAGGCTTAGTGTCAATTATATTGGGGTGTGCATCCTATGTAAAAGGTTGGTGGTTAAGGCACTCTCCTGGGAAGGGAGATGTTAGGCTTTTGGAAGTCTGCGAGCTTAGGAAGCTATTGAATCCAGCCCTCTCACTGCTGAATCTTACAAGTATTAAGCTGTTGCATGAAAGGTGGAGATTCCCACCCACCTTTTAAAAAGACAGTGAGCAAGTCTGCATTTTCTGAGGAACCTCATCTTGTCAGTGTGCTCTCAGTATTATTTAGCAATGATTAATGTTTTGGATGCCTTAGGGGATCTACACATAACTCTGCCAAATTTCTAGATCCTATCTTAAGAGGGATGTGAGAAATAGGTGCTGAGCTATTTAGGCTGGGACAATTCTAAGCATGTACAAAGCAAGCACCTAGGAATCTTTCAGGACAAATAGGGAGGGGAGTGGTAAGTTTAAGCAAGAAAATATTACTAAAAAAGTATTTTGGATTTAGTTTTGGACATCTGGGACTCAAAGTCAGTCCTGTTTAGAAACCTGTGCTCTTTGCTAAATTTGGCTAATGGTCACCAAAGATGGTTGTACTATTCTAGATACATACAAGAAGCAAAAATGTTAGCAAGTACAAGATATTTTTTATTTCCAGTTTGAGATGTACTTACATTTTGGCTATTTTACTACAGGTGATGCCTACATGTGAATAGTTACTGCTTTTTGATGGACTTCTTAATTTCCTGATGCTCAATTTACAGGCTACCTTTTCTACTTAATAGTGCTGTCTTCTATTTGGAAACAAAATATTCTGTGTGTGCAAACTTCATCTGGCTCAGATGTTAGCTGAAAAATACTGAAGAGCCTAAAACTGTAAACCATCAGGAGTTTTTAAAAGCTAATACATTTGGCATTCCTGAGTATCCACGTTAGTAAATAAACCAGAAGACACACCCTATCTGTTCTCACTTGACTCTTCTTAGTGTTTTCATATCTATTGCTTTGCAATGAGAGGTTTTACACAACCTTACACATCACAGAGGAAGGTATAATAAGATTTTAAGATAGGCAATGAAAAGATTTCTGCATTAGAAGATTTCAGTTTTTTTGGATCAGCACTTACACTCTGGACACAGGCCGAATGACTTCAAATTTAATCGGGCTATCTACTTCAGAAGCTATTTCCCATGAATTCACACCCATTCACACGATCTCACTGCATGAAAGCTCTCACCTTTGAAAAGCAAAGTTCAAAGTTGAGTACACATTCCTGACTGGAACTATTTGCTGCTAAATTTCTCTTGGTTGGGAGATAGACTATCACGTTCTTGTCTGGTTCCCACTGTTTCAGAGCTGTCCAAAGAGCTTTTTCTTTAGAGGTTTTTTTTCCTTTTGTCACCTTAAAGATCCTGTCTTTGGTCAGTAGTAATCAGGTGCCATTTATTCAATTTCTGCAACACCCACTTCATGGGAATGTGTGTATCACTAACTCTGCCCATGGCTTTAGAAAAACAAATCTCTTCTGCTTTGGAAATGCCAAATGAGACTAGCTGAGGTCAGACATAAAGGAAACAGGAAGAGAACAACACTGAAAAAGGAAACATTAGTATGAAAAACAATTTCAAGTTTATGAATCATAGTGCCTTTGGTGAAATTAATTAAACAATGTGTCTTAGGCACATTCAGAGAAAGAGTTAAAGGGCAAAATACCTCTGTGAAGGTTAAATAAGTGCATAGTATTATTTGAAGTGTTCTCAAGAATGTTCTAAAGACAAGGAAAAAATTGAAAGTAAGTTGAGCTTTGTGGGTAGACACAGCATATTTTATTTTACTCTTACATTAGAGGAAACCAGTAACAATTTTAAGCATATAAGCCTGTCATCAGGTAATAGGAAGACAAGATCTTGGGCCCCACGGATAGGGAGAATGGACTGATACCAAAAGCTTTTCCATTTTTCCCACTATACCACAAGCAGTAAAATAGTTTTTGCTACAAACTTTAACTCTTTTATGCTCTAGAGCATGATTACTATAGCAATGTTCTTGCAAATGTGAAAAGGCACAGCTATATTTTTACTTTTATGCTGAGAATTTCGAGATAGAAAATATTATCCAACAGAAGTAAGCTCCTGAATTTGCTGAAATATAGCTTCAACTTTGTAGCTTAAGGGAAAACTAAAATAAATTAATAGATTGTGTACAGATATGTACAATTTAGACAACATAATATATATTTTTCTTTAAAAAGGTAAGCTTTAGCTACTATAGAATTTAACTAATTTAACTTCTTGCTCCTCTGGTAAAGTTGTGTCTTTTTTCCTGTTTTATATACAGAGTTTGCACTGTGAAACAGAACTGAGATTTTTCTCTGTATCTACTTTTTTCTTTCTTTTTTTCCTTTTTTTTTTTTTTTAAATCTATCTGTGTGTTCTTGCCAATCTTTAATGAGTACATTAAGGCTTACTATTAAAGTGAAGTACAAACAAAACCATATTCTAAAACATCCTGTTCTGGCCTGTGCTGGTTTGCACGTAAATTATAAGCAGAATTCTGTCTGCCCTATCTTTATATTAGTTGCTCTAGCTAATGGAGGATGTTGTTACCTTTCATTCAGTAAAAGAACCATAGAACAACAGTCTCATATTTTAACATTTACAGTGGGAAAAAAGTATTTGAACAAGCATGGCATGAATTGTTATAAGCAGAGGTTTCTTTCCAGTGTGATGGGTGGGGGAGAAAGAAGATTGATGTTAGAAGGATCGTGGACAAAGACAAGAAAAGCATGTAGCTGGGTGACAGAAGACTGTTCTACACTAGGTTTAATAAGCTGAGACAGTGTTGTCTTCTGCTTCTATATCAAGCACTGACATGCATCAAATATCAGATGCTTTAGATAAAACACTTTCAATAATACATTATAAAATAGTATTTTTACTTTCTCAGAGTTTGTTTGTTAGTTAGGGAAAACTAATTTAACTGTTCCACTAGGAGAAGAGAGCATTAAAATAAACCCAAGCATATTAGAATAGGTTAGAAACTTTCCAGTGCCATTAAAGCTAAGTGCTTATTCCTTAAACCCCAAACATTTTATTGGTAACACTTGGATGCGATAAATTTCTACCAAGACATGGTCCTACAGGAATGCATCCTGATTTTTCCTGTAGTCAGTGACACTGAATGCCTTGGTATAGATAATTTTCTGGGGGAAATACATCTGGTGTCTCACAGGGCCAGAGACCACCAGAGCCTCTTGCAGCTGTTAGTGTTAGTGAAATGGACATTCTGCTTGGCTTAGTGCAGAAGTNCAAAACACTTCATTAAACTGCACTGTCAGATAAACACTCATCAACTAGTCAAAATTAGATGTTTTTTATTTAAACTTCGTTTGCAATTTGGTGATTGTTTAGCAGATTTAAGAAAAATATATCTATTTTCTTCTAACTGTGGAACTAGCTCTGAGGAAAGCTACCTCTTTACAAACTTTGCCTCTGTGAGAACACACTTCACTGAACCAGGTGAAAATCAAGTGTCAGATTTTCCTGCAGACTTGGTTGCACTCTGATTTTTCATTGTGTGTAACTTCAATATTTTGGTTTTGTACCAGAGCAGCATGAAAGGGCCTCTATCTATATGGCAATGAAGTCCATGAAGATTTTATGGTGACAAATTGCAAAATGCACAAACTTGAATCCTGGTATAAATTTTAATTTGCAAAACTTTCATTGGGTGGTTGTTACAAAACACTTGCAGGCTTCTTACCTCTGGAAGAATTTTCCCAATTTTTCACTTACATACATTTGTATTGCAGAGCAGTGTAGAAGCAGGAATTTTAATTTTCTTTTGATTCTACATCTACACTGCCTAACACCTTCTGCCTTTAGCACTCTGCTTTTGGCTGTTTCTAGCCAACTCACTGAAGTAATTAAAGCTGAATTTTCCTGTAGATTGTTCCTGCATCACATTATATTGCTTTTTATTTTTTTTTTTTAGAGTTTCAAAAAAATAAGCCATTCATTTTCAAGAAAAAGGTTGTTGAAGAACAGGTGGTTTTGCCACTGCTCATTTTCTTAATAATTTTTTTTTTTAACAGCTGTGTATCCACTGTGGTTTGGAGATATATACTGAAGTTTGGCAGTGAAGTGCCTTTCATTGCTCTCATAAAATTCACCCTGTTTTGATCAAGTGGCAAACATGAAAAATATCGCAATTTTCATACAAGCAGCAGGATTTTACATCTTCTATTCATTTGTTTTGCTCATAGTATTACTAATTTTCAGAAGAATTTGTCTCATAAAACAAAGCAAAAACCTTTTCCGTAGACAACTATTGAGAAACTGATGGTAACTTTATTCTGAACTGACATACATCTGAAATAGGGGCATAAAATTAATGTAGAAATATCAAAACATTTAATTTTGCCCAGATCACCTCTATGTCCCCCTAAATCACAGTGTCGATGTATGAGAAAGTAAGTACCATGATGAACCACCAAAGTGCAAAATGACAGATGATGTGGTGTGTCATGAGAAAGAAAATTTGTTTCAAGGAATATTCTTCTGTGAAAAAAAAACTATTTTCTTACAGAAAAATTTCTGTAAGTAATCTCTCTGTGAGAGAGAGATTTTCTCTGGTTCTGTAGAGTCCTACAAGGAAGAATGAATACCATTTGTCAAAACTAAGCTTGACATGAATATTGAAAAAAAATCAGTTCCATAACACTTTTTAAGTCACCTTGAACATAGCATGAATAATGTCATTAATGAATAATGATTCTATGATTCATCCTATGAAATTCAGAGGTCTGAGACCTGCACCAGAGAAGTCAAAGATATAATGAAAATCCATCTAAAATTAATTCATACATTTTTCAGGCCTCTTCCCATAGAATGGTTTGGGTTCGAAGGGACATCTGGAGGTCATCTAGTCCAACCCCCCTGCACTGGGCAGGGACATCCCCAACTAGATCAGGTTGCTCAGAGCCCTGTCAAGCCTCACCTTGAATGCCTCCAGGGATGGGGCCTCAACCACCTCCCTGGGCAACCTGTTCCAGTGTTCCACCACCCTTGTGGTGAGGAACTTCTTTCTAATATCCAGTTTAAATCTACTCTTCTCCAATTGAAAACCATTGCCCCTTGTCCTTTCACTGCAGGCCTTTGCAAACAGGCCCTCTCCAGCCTTCTTGTAAGATCCTTTTAGGTACTGGAAAATCACTACCAGGTCCTGCTGAAGTCTTCTCTTCTCCGTACTGAACAATCCCAGCTCCCTCAGCTTGTCCTTGTAGGAGAGGTGTTCCAGCCCCCTGATCATTTTCGTGGCCCTCCTCTGGACCTGCTCCATCAGGTCCATGTCCTTTCTGTATTGAGGGCTCCAGAACTGGACACAGTATTCCAGATGAGGTCTCACCAGAGCAGAGTAAAGTGGCAAAATCACCTCTCTGGATCTGCTGGCCACGCTTCTTTTGATGCAGCCCAGGATGCCATTGGCCTTCTGGGCTGCCAGTGTGCACTGTTTGCTCATGTCCAGCTTCTTGTCCACCAGCACCCCCAAGTCCTCTTCTGCAGGGCTGCTCTCCATCATCTTATCCCCTAGCCTGTATTGATAGTGGGGATTGTTCCGACCCAGGTGTAGGACCCTGCACTTGGTCTTGTTGAAGCTCATGAGGTTCACCTGGGCCCACCTCTCCAGCTTGTCTAGGTCCTTCTGGATGACATCTTGCCCCTCCAACTTATCAACAGCACCCCATAGCTTGGTGTCATCTGCAAACTTGCTGATGGTGCACTCAATGCTGCTGTCGATATCATTTATAAAAATATTAAACAGTACAGGCCCCAGTACAGAGCCCTGAGGGACACCACTTGTCACTGATCTCCAGCTGGACTTTGAGCCATTAACCACTACCCTCTGGATGCGGTCAGCCAGCCAGTTCCTTATCCACTGAACAGTCCACCCATCAAATCCATAGCTCTCTAACTTGGCCAGTAGAATGTTGTGGGGGACCGTGTCAAAGGCCTTGCACAAGTCCAGATAGATCACATCCACAGGTTGTCCCTTGTCCACTGAGGTAGTCACAGTATCGTAGAAAGCCACTAGGTTTGTCAGACAGGATCTGCCCTTAGTGAAGCCATGCTGACTGTCTCTGATCACCTCCCTCTCCTCCATGTGCCTTATCAGACCTTCTAGGAGAATCTGCTTCATGATTTTCCCAGGCACAGAGGTGAGGCTAACAGGTCAGTAGTTCCTAGTGTCCTCATTTTTGAAAATGGATGTAACATGCCCCTTCTTTCAGTCCCTAGGGACTTCACCTGACTGCCAGAACTTCTCAAATATTATTGAGAGAGGCTTAGCGACTACATCAGCCAATTCTTTTAGGTCGCTGGGGTGCATCTCATCAGGTCCCATAGACTTATGTATGTTCAGGTTCCTCAGGAGGTCATGAACCTGACTGTTTCCTAACTTTTTGCAGAGCAGATGAACAAAGAACCAGCCTTACTAAGAAATTTCAAACATCTGTTTCAACTTAAAATGCCTCCTTTGTTTCTTACTTTCGTCAAGCCTCAGAGAAGATAACTTCTCTCAGCCAGATCTTTCCCATGTCGTAATCTATGTGAAATAGTCAATAGCAGTATGTGATAATCTGCAGTGTGATATACTGACGAATACAAACTAGACTTAGCATAATATGGATCTCTTGTTTCTATAAATATTTAATGCTTTCTCAAAGGACTTAAATTTATGAAGGCCTTAGAGACATAGGCCTGCAAATATATTACTTTGTTTTACTCAATTCCAATTACATGTGAAAAAATGTAGAAATTTCTCTGGCATATGAGCTCTCAAATGCTTTGTCTATGAAGTGCATGGTCTATAAATTGTGGCTTTTTGTAGGATTTTTCTTCTCAATTTTGGTTTTAACTCCTTAGAAGAAGCTACAGTTGAACTAATATTAATCAGTACCAACAAAGGTTTTCATACAGTTGCCACTAAGGTATTTATGTAATTGTAAATATTAGGGAGATGATTTGTGCAAGAGTGGTTAAGCAGCTTGGCTAAGAGGTTAATTTTATCTTTAGTCAGTCTGAAGGAAGACACAGAAGAAAGCAGCTTTTACTACTTTTTTTTTTTTTTCTGAGTAATTCTCCAGGTTTAGACACAATTTTATGTCAAGTCCCTGTAGACATAGTGTTATAAAAAAGCCATTATCCTGATCCAGTGTGACAATTCTTATATTACTTTTTTACCATGGTAAATCCTTTAACCACTGAAATACTTCATTTGTAGTGTGAAAACAAGCAAGTGAAAAACATAATGTTTTGGATTTCTTTTTTCAACTTTATTTCAGTAGAAGCTGTAGCCCTACAGCTATATGACCACTTTGATTCATGCTCATTCTGAAAGGGGTGGTCTCATCCTCTCCTTTCAACAGTTGTTTCTCTATTTCTCACTTTTTCCACCATTAATGTTTGTGTAGCCTTGCACTGAAAAAGAATCACTAGAATGCAAGCTTTTTCAGGGTGTGCTGGGAATGGAGACAAGTTGGAAAACAATGCTTTTTCACATAATGGCTGAAAGCAATGTGATGGAAATACACAGCTTTGTTGCTTCATTGGGAACTACTTCATGATATAGTATGCAAAAAGTTAATTCTATTTTATTTAGATAAAACTATAGGCAGGATGAAACCCAGGTAAAAGACTAAATTATGAGAATGAGAAATGAAACTCTGTTAGTTATGTTAGTTATGTAAATTATACAGTAATGAAGTATTAGGACCTGTTGCATTTGCTATCTTTGTTACTGACTAGGGAAAAGGAGTTAGCCCCTCAGTGTATTAACAGCCTCAAAACTCCCATGAGTCTGAAGCTCAGTCTAAACAATGGTATAAAAAAAAGATGTCATATTAGAGAGGAAAGCTGGGAAAGAACTAGCAATACAAGGTTATTCTTTTATAAAACAACCAACCAACCAAGACTTGAAAACCAAGAAACTATCCTGAAACATTTAGTTCTCTACAGCAAAATGATTCTGGGGAAAACAATACTAAGAGACATCAGGTTATGCCAGTGTACCCTAAATGGACATTAATTTGCCAAACAGTATGGATATGAAAAATCTTATATTGTTTTGGGCTTCTTATGAAAAGTCCTCTTGTTGCAAAAGCAAAAATCACTATGATGAGCCACTACTGGGCATTTGGACAAGGTCCTATATAAAGATACTGCCAAACTGGAAGGGGTTCAGCTAGCATTTTTAGGGCTCTCTAAGCATTGATTTTTGAAATCTAAACAGCTAAATGTATGCAATTTAACATACCTTAAATTAGTGAAAAAATTAGGGGTTTATCACCTGGAGATCTTACTATCAACATTGTAGCTCCATTAGCTTGGTTTGGCTGCAATTTCCCAGGCCAATGTCAAATGTTTTGTCTGAAAATGTGTGGACAAAAGCAATAAGATAGATTAAAATACAGAGTAAATATGCATTGAAAATACACATCTGAGATCTTTACAGTGTGTGTGGAGTGATCTACTTAGGGAACAGTATAAATCACATTGTTTGGAGCTTTTAAGGTGATTCTTAGAAAAGCCCAGTGTAGCATGCTGAAGAGGAGTAATCTTCCACTGGCTGGAAAAGAAGCTGTATTCTACAGCCTTTCCAAATGCTGTTATTCTTTACAAGAAGCTACATAGGAAAAAGATCAGATTTAAGTATTTATGTATCTAATAAATTGTAGAGATTAGAAATTACTTTCAAATCAAAACCAGATTCATGAATAACTCTTGTTGCATTTTCTGGATCGAAGACAGCACCTTTGTAGACTACTTGTGCCCATCATTGAGGTTGTGATATGCAGATGTTGGTCTGTAAGCTTGGCAAGACCACTGATAGTAAATTTTATAGAAAGAGCAGATTTGAAATCCTTTTAAGTTTCTGATTTTTGGTCTTTCAGAGATTAAACAGATTCACAGATTGATCTCCTCTAAAACAGCTTCCCAGCCTTCTTGTAGCAACCCACAGGAGCAGGATCAATGGGATCCTTGCTGGATGAAGGAAAGGCTGTGGATGTTATCTTGATTTTAGTAAAGTGTTTGACACAGTTGCCTGCAGCATTCTTCTAGAGAAATTAACTGCTCTTGGCTTGGATGGGCATATGCTCCACTGGGTTAAAAACTGGATAGATGGCCGAGTCCAAAGAGTTGTGGTCAATAGAGATAAATCCAGTTGGCAGCCAGTCATGAGTGGGGTCCCACAGGGCTCAGTACTGGGGCCACTCCTGTTTAACATCTTCATCAATGATTTGGACCAGGGGATGGAGTGCACCCTTAGTAAATTTGCAGATGTCACCAAGCTGGTTGGAAGTGTTGATCTGCTTGAGAATAGGGAGGTTCTCCAGAGGGATCTGGTNTTCAGGTTAGATGTTAGGAAAAATTTCTTTCCTGAAAGGGTTGTGAGCCATTGGAACAGGCTGCCCAGGGAGGTGGTTGTGTCACCGTCCCTGGAGGTATTTAAAAGACTGGTGAATGTTGCATTGGGGGGCATTGTTTAGCAGGTTGATATGGCTAGGACAAAGGCTGGACTTCATGATCTCCAAGGTCTCTTCTGGCTCTAAGTGTTCTATGATTCTATGATCTAAATTAGTAGATTAACATATCTAAATATCATCCTAACCTAAAGAAAGGACCAACGAACAATGAAGATACATTTATAAATTTGAGTGCTGTTTGACCTAAATACATATCAGCTAAGTCTTGCCTTTCCTGCCCATGGATTGCTCTTTTTTCAGCTTATAATCTAACTTCTCTCCAATGACATCAGTAGCCGTGCTCAAGAGTTATTTGGAGTTGCAGAAATACGTAAGCTCAGATTTTGAAGTTCCTTTATATACAGAAAAAGATATAGGGTTGCTGCAACAGAATGTTCTGCACACTCACACATGGTAGACAAGACTAAAGCAGAAGGAGAAATACATGCTGCTTGGCAGAGATACCAGGTAATTTCCATAAGCAAATGTTATGCCTGTGGCCACCATGAAAACTTCATCTTCATGTTCAGATTCCTGTGTTTAAATTTGTTCAATATAGAAACCAAAAGGCAAACACAGTCAATAAGATATCCAACATCACTTGATAGCAAGGAGAGGAAAAATGCCTAGAAACATTCTTGTAGCTCTGTTTTCTTGCTTGCATTTGGCTTTAAGAAAGAAGCTTTGCTTTCTTGATTTGCAGAGGATTTCTAGCCTGATAAATTGCATAATGTTGCCGTAATGCTAAGCTTTAAAACTGGTAACACTGATAGAGGACATTCAGTTACTATATTTTGGTAGTGTTGGCATTACTCTGTGTTAAACCAGAGCTGCGTCAATCAGTTGTGTTGTCCTTGGGTATAAAATAGAGTGTTCTCTAGTCACATATTTGGATGCATCAGATATTATCTTTGAAATTTAAGAGGATTCCCACTTTTCTGTTCTAGCAGTAGCCATAAACAGATGTCAAGGCTTGAAAAACTATTTCTGATGATACCACAGCTTCTCACATTTCGTCATGTCATACTTGAAAAGGGAGAGGAGACAGGCTGCTGATAACCACTCAAAACAAAACTAAGATATATGGTCAGTTGGAGAATTACAATGAAATATGTTGAATTAATGTGTGATTTTTTTCTTCAGAATAAGCAACATATTTCTCACAAGTCTTCTGCTTTTATGTCAGTGAAAACGTACAATGGGACAAGTTAAGGGCTTGTTATCAAGCACACTGCTGTGCACAGAAGACAAAATACAGAGGGCTAGAACAAGCTTACCAATTACTTAGTTCCTCATGGACATTAGATCAAGTGTCTTGCATCAGGGAAGTAGATTTTGCTAGCAGATCTACAATTAGGCTGCACATAGGGCAAGTACTTGTTAATTTCCAATTATTTTCTGCAGTAATACACAATTTTTCCTAGTTGCCCACAACAGAAAGTTTGTGAGAGGATAGATAGCATTCGTACACATGCCAGGGAAGTCTCCATCAGGCTGCTGATCATCCTTTCTCAGGCCTTGCTTTTGAACAGCTGGGATGAACCTGCTGTTCTCAGAGCAGCACAGCTGTGTGTGGCATTAGAAGGTGTCCAAACACAGCCTGTCTATCCTGGGAGATTGTTCCTTTCCACACCAAGAAGTACTTTCTGGCTTCAGAAAAGTGAACAAAAACATGTGGCAGAGAACTGAGCTATACACGTAGCCTTATTTTGAAGATAAAAGCATTTCAGTGTTACATTGTTTTACCAAATTGTCAGGGACTTGCTCTGAAGTTTATTATGTTTTATTTTGTGTGCTTGTGATTTTGTGTCAGTGTTTAAACTGAAACCCATGGCTTTGTCCTGTGCAATCTTACCTCCTGATGCACTGTCCTGACAGAGAATGTTAACTTAAAAGCTGTGACATCTAGATAGCCAGTAGCTTGCTGGAGGCAACCCAGTTATTACTACATGAAAGTATATCTTTGACTGCCAGCTTGTTCCCTTGCTTCTCATCATGATGAACTTGGAGCCAAAGCCTCTCAAGCAGTTGCAGAAAACTGCAAAAACACCCTGGAGTCATTTGTTAAGGAGAAATTCCGATGTCCCCAGAGGGAGTTAGGTCTTCTTGAAGGTCTGTGTTTATTTGCAGCAGAACATAGCAATTTGCTCTGCTTCAAATTACTGTTTTTTAGTGTGCTTCAGATTGTAGCAACAGGTTTTTTTCAGGGACTTAGGTGCATATTTTGCTTGGCTTGTTGAATGAGGTGTTCAGCAAGCTTTGGGTATCCTGCATTTGTGTGTTTGCCCTTTGTAAAGGATGTAGCTAGGTTGGACGACAAATTCTTTCTGGATGTTAGATTTCCCTGTCTGCTATTAGAAAGTCTAAGACTTGCAGAGGTGGCTGCCTTCAAGTGAGGTGGGCAATGGCATTTTCAAGGTTACAGCTCAGGGCCCACTTCAGAAAAGGGGACCAGTACTCCAAACAGTAAAATGGTTCCTGTTATTGATCATTTAATTTCTTCTAGCAGCATGTGTTTGAAAACTCACGTGTGCCTGTTGTTGCTTGTGCTTAACTGAAAATAAACTATAAAAACCCCAAAACAATTCTGAGCACTGCCCCACCTGCTCAGATCCCATTAGGGGCTAGTATGTCAACCTACAAAATAACACTGTAAGTACAGAAAGCGCCCACGCTGTATTTCCATAAAAATGGTCACATTTCTTTTAGCTTACACAGCTGTCTTTTGCTGTTTTTACATAACTGCTTGTCGATTAAAATTCTTGGCACTGAACAGCCTTTACTTATGTCTACATCATAATTTTGATTATTTTTGTTCCTCGGGGGAACTGAAAGTACGTAATCTCTGATTTGTAAAGCAGTCTTGTTAAAGGTATCTTATTTTATAGGATTTAAAACAGGGACATATTTGGTATATTCCTTTGATTTAAAATAATATTCTAGTAATACATGGTTTTTAATAAGGCATTTATGAGGCAGTAGCCACAGACCTAACAAAATGTGTGTATTAATTGTGTGGTAAGTTGACTTCTCACCACTTTCAGTGTAGTTTTCTTTTCCTTTTCCTATTAGAAGTATTCTTGTCAGTATGAAGTCTGTCATGAATAACTGCTTAATGTACCTTGATTCTAGATAGGAAGTCATTGATTTCTTTCAAAATGTGCCTGCTGCCCACAACAAACTGTTTCAGCCTTCCTCTTTGTCAGTAGAACACTGGTGGCAAGCAGCAGGTTAACATACCAGCCAGCGACTCTACTCTGTGAGGTTGCTTAATTGTAGGAGCTTAGCTTTAAAAACCAAGCATTAAGACAGCTTTCATGAGTGTTATACAGCTAACTCATAAAATCTCTCTGGTTCAAAAGGGTATCAATCAATAAACCCTTTCCTTTTATTTAAACTGGAGCATTAGAGATATCTATGAATCAAATGATCACTTCATTAGAACCAAAACTATCCATGTTGAAATATTAACTTTATTTGCCATGGCCATGTTAGTCTACTTTAAATCCAATTACATGTTATGCAGTAAATTTCATAAAATACATGGAGAAAGTTACCTTATGTATTGCATTTAATAGTCAAAGTCATCAGAGATAAAATTTAGCAGAACAAAAAAAAATAGTGTGGAACTATATGTATATTCAAGTTCATCCAAAAATGTTCTTTTGTTGAAATAGAAGTGTTCACAGATTTTGACTTAGGGAGTGAATATTAAAACAAAAAAACCCCAACAAACCAGCAACATTGTCATTATGCTGTTTCACAGTAAATTACTTCAGTCTTAAAGGCTGCATTAAGAGCTGAATAATTAATGACTGAGTTAAGATTACTATGCTGTAAAAATCATGGGTTTTATGTTCCATTTAAAATGCTTCAGCACTGTAAACTCGGTTATATATAAAAATCTTACATTGTTTTTTCCTGTGGTGAAACGAATGGCTCTCTTATGAGAAAGTTAAGTCCAGTTTTGCTTACAAAACTGATAGAATAGATGCTATAGGCATTGTGAAATAAACATTTTTATAGAGCCCTTTAATTTACAAGTTTTGTCATTCATTAAGAAGAGAATTCCAGTATTTGGTTATTACATGCAAATATTCATAATGAGAAAATATGGAGTATTATTTGAATTAATATAAGATGTAATTGAATTAAAATAAGATGTAAAGTATGTACTCGTACTTATTGGCAAACAGTTGTACAGGAACATGTGTATACAATATCAGTACCTATGGAGGCAGGAGTTTGGAGGAGAAGTTGGAATGTCTGCTGCTAGCAAATGTTCTCAGGATGATTTTCCTTATCAAATTATTAGTAAACTGGCTTGTTGATGACATTTTCTTTGGAAATATTGTGATTAATGTTTTTTAGACATATTTATCAAAATTCTACACAACAGAACTTGTTGCATAGGAACTAATAGAAGCTGGATTATGCCCGGTACAAATTCATTACTATAATTAGTTAGCTAAATTCAGTTTTATATGCAACCTCTCTCCCAACACCTCCCAAGTTAAAAAACCACAAGGTGGGGACCAGGGCAGTGAAGTTCCCTCCCACTGTATGTGAAAATCACGTTCGTGACCTCCTGAGGAACCTGAACATACATAAGTCTATGGGACCTGATGAGATGCACCCCAGAGTCCTAAAAGAATTGGCTGATGTAGTCGCCAAGCCACTCTCAATAATATTTGAGAAGTCCTGGCAGTCAGGTGAAGTCCCTAGTGGCTGGAAGAAGGGGCATGTCACACCCATTTTCAAAAAGGGTGCAAAGGAGGATCCTGGGAACTACCGACCCGTTAGCCTCACCTCTGTGCCTGGGAAAATCATGGAGCAGATTCTCCTAGAAGGTCTGATAAGGCACATGGAGGAGGGAGAGGTGATCAGAGACAGTCAGCATGGCTTCACTAAGGGCAGATCCTGTCTGACAAACCTAGTGGCTTTCTACGATACTGTGACTACCTCAGTGGACAAGGGACAACCTGTGGATGTGATCTATCTGGACTTCTGCAAGGCCTTTGACACAGTCCCCCACAACATTCTACTGGCCAAGTTAGAGAGCTATGGATTTGATGGGTGGACTGTTCAGTGGATAAGGAACTGGCTGGCTGGTCGCATCCAGAGGGTAGTGGTCAATGGCTCGAAGTCCAGCTGGAGATCAGTGACAAGTGGTGTCCCTCAGGGCTCTGTACTGGGGCCTGTACTGTTTAATATTTTTATAAATGATATCGACAGCAGCATTGAGTGCACCATCAGCAAGTTTGCAGATGACACCAAGCTATGGGGTGCTGTTGATAAGTTGGAGGAGCAAGATGTCATCCAGAAGGACTTAGACAAGCTGGAGAGGTGGGCCCAGGTGAACTTCATGAGTTTCAACAAGACCAAGTGCAGGGTCCTATACCTGCGTTGGAACAATGCCCACTATCAATACAGGCTAGGGGATGAGATGATGGAGAGCAGCCCTGCAGAAAAGGACTTGTGGGTGCTGGTGGATGAGAAGCTGGACATGAGCAAACAGTGCACGCTGGCAGCCCAGAAGGCCAATGGCATCCTGGGCTGCATCAAAAGAAGCGTGGCCAGCAGATCCAGAGAGGTGATTCTGCCACTTTACTCTGCTCTGGTGAGACCTCATCTGGAATACTGTGTCCAGTTCTGGAGCCCTCAATACAGAAAGGACATGGATCTGATGGATCCAGAGGAGGGCCATGGGAATGATCAGGGGGCTGGAACACCTCTCCTACGAGGACAAGCTGAGGGAGCTGGGATTGTTCAGTACGGAGAAGAGAAGGCTTCAGGGGGATCTGGTAGTGACTTTCCAGTATCTAAAAGGATCTTACAAGAAGGCTGGAGAGGGCCTGTTTGCAAAAGCCTGGTGTGAAAGGACAAGGGGCAATGGTTTTAAATTGGAGAAGAGTAGATTTAGACTGGATATTAGAAAGAAGTTCCTCACCACGAGGGTGGTGGAATACTGGAACAGGTTGCCCAGGAAGGTGGTTAGGGCCCCATCCCTGGAGGCATTCAAGGTGAGGCTTGACAGGGCTCTGAGCAACCTGGTCTGGTTGGGGATGTCCCTGCCCACTTCAGGGGGTTGGACTAGATGACCTCCAGATGTTCCTTCCAACCCAAACCATTCTATGATTCTATGAGAGATGCAATTAAGTATATGGTTGCAGCTATATAAATAATTTAATTGTATCTACATATTAAAAAATGTGATCCATGAAGCACAATCCACATTGGCTACACTGTCTGTGTAACCTATAGAGTTATTAACATCGAGGTTTTAACAGAGAAGACTGGTTGCTTTTTGTAAGGTTAAGCTTATGTTTCTTGAAATTCCCTTCCACATTACTACTTAGTCTTATGTTGATCAACTTTGCATTTAATTGCGTTTAGTGTTACAGTACTTGAAACAATTGGCAAATACTGTAAATGTTTCAGATCCTTTATCTACAGAATGCTCTGGTGTTGTTGTTTTTTTTAAAAAGAAAGCTCAAAATGATAACTTCATAAAGTGTGTATTTTACAAAACAGAGTCAAGCAGATAGCATTAATGGATAAATCACATAATTAGCTAAATTCCCTTTGCGGTTCTGTAAACTCCAGCTATGCTCACTTGTTTTTTCTGTCTTGGAAAGGGATATTCCGTTGTGTAAAGCTCCACTATTGTTTTATTGAATGGAGGAACATGGAAAGAACAAATAGTGGGCATTTTTAACCCCATTTCACCCCACATTGGTTCTAAAATTAAGCTAACAGTCTTCAGCAGAAAAATACATTGTAATATCAAATAGCCTCAAAAGTGAAAGAAGCTATTCAAAGTAATCCATTACATTTTAGGATAATGTGCTATAAATCAAGATATTTAGTAGCCAGTTTAATTTATATTGCCCTGATACCACCCTGACACCCAAAGAGATACAAATATGTCATGTATTTCTTTATATTCTGCTGAAAACACTGGAAAGGTCTTGCCTCGGTGTGAATCATGGTCAAATCTTATAGGCATTTTCTGTTATCTCTTGGAGCTTCATCTTGCTGCTATTGAGGTCAGTGGGAGTTTAGTGATTGAAAACATGTTTACAGTGATAACATCCCTCTACTCCCTTAATCAATTCAAGCAGCTAATAGCTCTGAAGGAATCCTTTTATGTCTGTTTGCTTCCTCAGTTGCTTAGTATTTTACTTAAATTAGAGCAAACTTCTTACTAATTCTTATTAATTGATATTCTTTATATTAAGCTAGACTGTAAGTAGTACCATTTTGTATCTGTGATACGTGCAGTATTGCAGTTCTCACTGCCTTTGCATATCTGGTCTTCTTAAAAACAAGTTTTTTTCCCCAGGATCTTTTATGTGTAGTTCATGATTCATGGATTCCAGTTTATGGTGGCATTTGAAATTTACTGAACAGAATTAAGTTTCAAGCAAGATTCTTCAGTTACAAAAGTAAACTGAAATTCGTAAAAGTGAATTTTGTGTTATGATATACTGTAGTGGACACAAAGACAACTGCAATCCAACATTAGATATTCCTGGGTCAGCTCACTTTGGATGGTATGGGCGGAAACAGGTCAGTGGGGCATCAGGGAAGTCAAAAAAGCAAAAAAAATGCACCGTGTAATGCACTGTACTGCTGTGAGTGATCTGCAGTGATGAAAGTTTACAACTAACTTGAATACCTTTTCACGATACTGAAGTAATTTGCATGGATGCAGTCAATGCAATTTTCTTTCCTCTGATATACATGTGAACCTTGTCAGTTTTCAAATAGCAGCTGTCCATTTTGCCTCTTTGACAGATATTTGCTGCTTTTGCTTTCCATTCCAAAAAGAGCAAATCTCCTTCTGCTTCCTCACTAGTGTAGAGGCTCAAAACCCAGTGAAGGCTGAAGATAAATCTCAACTCTGTTCTATTTAAATACATGTAAACCTTTCTTGTCATTGTTTTACCTCGTCTTCCATGGATTTATCATTAGGGCAAATCCAAAAGTACATGCATTTACAGACTGTATTTTCATACTTTCAACTTTGTGGCGTCTTTCTGATGAATGAAAAAAAAACATCACATAGCAAGTAAATGTTACAAGAAAAAATGACTCCTGAAACATATTAGGAGTTTGATGACAGCTACAATGACAGCACAGGTCTCAGTTCAAAGAAAGTTGTCCTGATCATAACAAACATGTTGGAACATGTCCTTTGCACATTCCTCCAAAATCACAGACAGGGCATCCTGCACCATAATACTAAGAGCCTGCGGATTGTTAAGAGCCAGGAAAGGGCATCATTAGAACAGGAGAGAGAAGCTGTGCTTGAACAAGACAATAACATACCTTTCTGCTAGACTCCAAACTACCAAACAGATTTGTGAATCAAGTTCAAAAGACTGATTTGTGTTCTATACACAATTTGAAACATTTAAAATGGTATGATATGATGGTAGGTTAATACATGCGGTTTATTTCAGAAGGGAACTCATTTATACTTTTATTGTGATTTGACATTAAGATTTTATTATGAGCTCTTGGAACAAATCAAGCCTATAGAAATAAAGCCTAAAAGTAAAATAGTATGTCCTTGGCAGTTTTATATAAATATCTGTATATTTATACAGATGCATGCTGTGCAGTTTACTGGTTTTCAGTCACAAAATGCAAATTCATAGCTGATGCTGCTAAATTCTCTTGCAAAAACCTAACTGGAAGATATTTTGGGAACAAGGCATTGCTAGCATTCAGAGAGCTTTTTGAAAAGCAAATTGCACTTCTCTAGACACTGTGTACTCTGTCCTCTTTCACTTGTTTAAGAAGAGGGCAGATCAGAGACTAAGGAAATGTCCATGGATATGCATCCAAATCCAGTTCTGCTATGTTTGGTGGATATGGTACTATTTACTTTGAATATAGAGTCAAGCCATTAAACTAGGTGTTCTTCTCAAGGTACATGAGCTTCGCTAAGAAATACTCACAGTTTCCTTTAAACAAGCATGTTTTGTATTCATTACTTGCAGTCCTGCTGTGTTAATCATAAATTTGTTATGTGTTTAATGCTCATTCAGAAAAAGAAACATTTTTCATTCCTTCATAGAAAGGATAAGAAACTAAAATAGTAATAGTAACTCAAAGAAATGGACAGCAAACAAGTAGTTGTTTTAATAAAGTGAATCCTTCATAAAGGGAATTAGGTATTTCTCATAGGTTTCTCATTCAGTTTTGCTTTAAATCTTCCTTGTAGTGTTGTGGTTTTTTTCCATAAAGGTGACTGTTTGATGGTTTCAGAGAAAGAAACCCTCTGAGAGAATCCAGTATTCCACTTTACCAAAATGAAAATAAAATCCTTTGATTGTAGCAGAGTCTGTTTAATTTCTTATAAGGACTGAAGACATTTTGGCAGCTGCGCTGCTTTCCTTGTGATTTGTGGTATTGTTTATTATGAAAGCAAATTGCTAGTCTATTGGAGGATATTGAGCCAAATTTGCTGATGTCTGTGAAGATATCCTGCAGCTGAAATGAGATGATTATAATCCACGCAGGAACTTAAGAGGCTTAGAAAACTGCTGCAGAGAAACATCCCAACTTTGCAGCTCTGGGATATTTTTAACTGGGAACCCTTGGCGNTCTTCGTTCGCGAAGCCTAGCCACGACGACAACGACGACGAGGGCCCAGGTTTTGGGTTGGGCTTCATTTTTTAATGGAAGTGGTACACGTGCACCATTGTCTGTCACCGGTGGTAGCTTCCAAAAGCAGAGGGTAGGAGTCAGTCTTTTGATGAACAGTGACTCACCTGGGTCAGTAGTGGATCAGCACATACTTAAACTGACCTCAGCCCGGTACCTCCCTATTCTGTCAGCAACATGAGCACCATGAATGCCAGGGAAATCATTCCTCTGGTGGAAGGAGACCTCCACTGCATCTGAGCCTTTCCTCTAACAAATGTAGATGAGTAGTAAGAGAATATCACAGAGCTTTTCTAGTGCCTCTCCTGCCTTTGAGACACAATCAACTCCATGCTAAATTCTGATGAGAAACATAAATATTTCTTTCCGTAACAGTGCAGAAAAGTGAATTTCCTAAGCACTGATGATTATTGCTGCCCAGTGGAGGAAACTTCATGGCTTGAAGTTGCAGCAGGGGAGAGTTAGACTGGACATTAGGAAGCACTTCCTCACGCAGAGGGTGATTGGGCTCTGGAATAGGCTGCCCAGGGAGGTGGTGGAGTCACCATCCCTGGAGGTGTTTAAAAAAAGATTGGATGTGGCACTGAGTGGCATGGTTTAGATGTTGGGTGTGTAGGGTCATAGGCTGGACTTGATGATCCTGGGGGTCTTTTCCAGCCTTGGTGATTCTGTGATTCTGTGAAGTGCTGAGTTATTTTTGTATACTCTAACCATTCTATATATGTAATTTGTAAATGTAATATACTTTTTTCCAAAAACATCTGACTTGTTAACCCAGTATGAAACCATACAAGCTTCAGGACTCTGCTAGATGGCTGCTTGCTAAATTCATGTAAATCCTAGTGAAAATTGCATAATTATGTTTCTTTTAGTTAAAGCAAGTTCTGCCAGTGAACCACCATCAAAGGTCAGAAACCAGCATTTCTGGCTGGAAAGAAAAGCAACATTATCTCTACTTTGTTTACTTTAACTGGACCAGCAACGATTTAGAATGAACATGGGAGTTTTTGCCTGTGCATAGCTAAGGGGAGAGAGAATGCCTAGGAGAGGGAAAGAGATGAAGTCCATATGTCACCATATGGTGTATATGCATTCATGCCTTGCTTAGAAAGTTTAGTATACATCACTGAGCAAAGCTGTGAGATGTTATCTCATTGCCCATACATCAGCCTGCTTTGCTTGGATGAAAATTGACCACCGTTCAGAATGACAAGTCATTTATCAAAATAAAAGATCCAAAACTATCTGAGAAAGGCAGAGCACAGTGTTGGTTAAGAGCATATGCTGGAATGCCTTTAACATGCCTGAATTTCATGCAAGAGAAGTAGGATGCAGCTGCTATTAGCACTTTCTTCTGTACTTAAATAAAAGAAATTGTTCTGTGAAATTCAACTGACCAGATAACTATAAAAGGAGAAGACAGTGATAATACATGGGCTGTGAAACCTTATCTTATATTGGCCTACTAATATTTGGGAGAAGTACTTCTGTTACTGCTTTTATAACTACTGTGAAGAGGTTAAAGTTTTTTGTTACTAAAACCATATGGAGAATGAATCCTTTTTCAAAGAAATTGATACTTCACTCAGAATGCTGTGACAACTTAGAGTGAACATTGAAAGGGTTTGAAAAATTGTCTTCCTCTAAAAATATAGGATGCAAGTGATTTTATCAAAGGCATTTTCACAGAACTAAAATATGAAAAAATATTGTGAAAAAGTATTTTCTTGATATTCCCACATTTTAGTTTTGTGCTGTTAGCACGCTATTAAATGCAATGTTATTTTCATGTGTAATACAGGCGTCATCCAAATCCCAATGAAACTAATGGAAAGAATCCTACTGACTTCAAAGACTTTGGAATTGAGCCCATACATGAATTGCTAATTAAACTTGATTAGTAAGTAAGATGGCCAATGGAAAACATTTACCAGATTTATAGTCTACCTGAATAATAAATAGCTAGTGGAATTAGTGAAGGTCTTGCAACTTTATTGCTGGAGTTTTGTGTGACTACAACACTGCATGAGCTATGGATTTCTATTGCTTTTTCTCCTATTAATTCCCTGGTTCATAGAAGTAAGCCAAGTGTTTCTTTCTAACATGAATTTTTATTGTTTACATAAGACAGGCTTCCTTTTCATTAAAACTTCTGTCATATTTCCTTTGAAAAACAATGATATAAATTAAGGGAAAGGGAGTATAACTTGCATCAGTGGGATGAAATTAAAAAAGGAAGAATTATGCAGAATACCAAGGGAAACATCCTGACAGCAAGATCTATTAGAGTACTGAATTGTCTCTTGCAGGAAGTAGAGGAAGCCATGGCACTTGAGAGAGTTTAAAACTAGATTGGATGTACCACTGAAAATTCCACCATATAAATGAGACTGGGAAATAGGCTGGCTCACTTAGTAGACCTTCTGCATCTCTGATACCTAGAACAATTTTAATTGTTGTACAATCTTAGGAAAGCCTTACATATGTCTAGGCTCAGCTGTGGTACTGTTTATACTAAACAGTTTACATTAGGCAGTTTTCAGTAACCCGTATGTAAAGCTAAGCAGAAATATCCTTAAGGAAAATGAAATTAAAATAAGATGAAAACTAAAGCCCTGTAACTGTAAAGGGATTTAATGTGCCTACACCTTTTGATTCTTACCTGTTTGTTTGTCTCACTATGGTATGACTGCTTGACTGTCTAAGTGGTAGGATTATGACCTATTGGTATGAAAACCAAAGATTGAATGAGGTCAGTGTTTGGCTTATGGTGTTCACTACATCAGTTTAATTCTCTGGTTATCAATGTTATCAATATTGTCTGTGTGCTGATCTGGCACTAAAAGAAAAATCAGTATAATTTCAAGGATAACTATAGTTTGCTACTAGATTTTTGGTTCTACCGATTTAGTTACTTGAAGTCTTCAGCTGCCTGACTTATTTTGTTTGGTTAACAGACTTCACTGTGTGTATTTAACCTTATTAAAATGCAGGGTGTATGCAATAAATCCTATTAAATATGGGGTAGATACAAACATTGCATACCCCTGAAAGCTCTCCTAATATGCCATGAAAATATTATTTTCATTAATATGAAAAATGCCGCTACAGAATGTATTTTGGAAGGAAAAAAGATCTTTTCCTCATGGCCTTCTTAAAATTATTAAGGTCTTCTTTGAAGACCATCACAGTATGGCTTAGAATTAATCAACAAACTGTTCTTAAACACCATTTGCCAGGAATAATCAAGCAGGCATATGTTCAACATTCAGGAAACATTTCATAGGATTAAAAGTCACAGTGTGGAGAGGAATATGAAATCCTAAACCTTCCCCTGCACTCAGACAAGCCGACAGCCACATCATGAGCAGCTGAATCAGACTTCAGGAACCACTTGCACAAACTATGAAAATGTCTGGCAAGAGAAAATGTACACTCAGCTGGAAGAAAATGATTCAGTGGTCACATGATGTCCCATGGCCATAGCTTTAAAACAGACTTTCAGAAACGTATTCGACATGTGTTGATGATCACACAGATGAAAGCATGCATTGTACAGATGGGAATTCCAGTGTCTTGCACAGAGCCTTCAGGACTTAGGAAAGAGAGCATTTGCAGTGTGCTTTTAGGACAACCACAGGAAAAATGTGCCTTTATCTGTCAGTACAGTAGTTATGAAAGTCTTGTTTTCTTGAACATACTGAAGTATTCACATATACACATATGGTATTGGAGATTAATTCATTTGTCCCTTGATGCATTCCTCATCACTGAAATAGAAAAACAAAACAAAAGAAAATGGAAAAGACTGCTGTGGAAAGAAAGCCCCGTTTTATTCAGTCTTAAGCATAACAAAGGGGAAAAAATGGTTGGGTTTGATCTCTGAATTATTTTTTGCATGCCATGTGGACTTGAAATGCCCTAAGATATTTTACCAAACTTTATGACTGGGTAAAACAACCCTAGATATTTAACATAGCAATTTGGTGTATCATGAAGGGATTTTAAAAATCATGTGAAAGCCAGAAAACTCCCCACACTTTTTCCTGCAAATGTTTTTTTTGTTTGTTTTTCATGTGTTTCAATCTTTTGAATAATCTCAATTACATGCATTGTTCTATTTTTTCTGAATTTGTATACTCAGGGTACTTCTTTTACAGGAGGCCAGTTAAACCTCAAAGAGAACAAACAATTTTCTTAAGATAGACTGCAGCTTCAGATTGACATTCCTTAATGAGCCTAAGCCCCAAATCCTGGCTTGTTGAAAACAGTCTAGGTTCACCAAGGTTTCTACTCTTTCAGTTCAACATTTAGACGTATAACAAACCCTCAGACCAGGCAAGAATTCAAAATAAGCAAAGATATTTCTAGATTTTTTCAATGTGTTCTCTGGAAACTTATAAATCAAAATGTAGGGTTTTTTGAACATATTTTCCCTTGCATCTAACCTAACCTGATTTTTCTCATGAAAGTCTTTATTTACATAAAGGCATGGACATTTATGTGCATACATTTGTTTATTAAGGTCATAAAAACCTAGTTCAGTCTGGACAGATCTGTATTATGGATATGAACATAAAAATAAGATGGAATAAGCCGTTTTGCATTAGGGACCTGTTTTTTAACTGTGGGTTTAAAGAATCAGTCACATTTACTAAATTATAAAATGTTTTACCCATGTATATATTTTGTGAGTAGTTTTCAGTTGTGTTAAGTCAGCTCTTTGGTGATCTAGGTGGGGTATAGTAAAGCTGTGAATGATGTCTATAGAATTTAATGTTATAGTTAAGGCTCCCTTCCTTTGCAAATATTCCCAGTTTCCAGGATGAATTTATCAGTTGATTTATGCACATTTCTCAAAAGTAAAACTACTCATACATTTTTAAAATACATGGTACAAATTGAGACAGGACGAACTCTCAACTCAGGTGGAATTACATCAGAGATTAAATTTGCCTCTTGTTAAAATTATTAGTGTTGGCTCAAAGACCAAAATTTTAACTCAGTCCTCATTCAGTCATAATTCCCATTGACCTTTGTCAGGATTTTGCTTGAAGAAGTGAATAAAAAATGAGAGTTTGGCTCCTTAAACTTTATGTTATTAAAATAAAAGTGTTGGCCTTTCTGGTAGATGATCACAGTGGCAAAGTCAGGTTTCTTGCCAGGTTGACTGGCTATAAGACTAAACTTTGAGGATTTATAATTATAGTAAAAAATAGTTTTGCCATAGCATCTAGGCAAGGAAGTAAAATAGTTTAAGACAAAAGCTTTCAGTAGGTGCAGTCATTCCTGTAGAGATCAAATTTCCTTTGCACTCTTTTTTCTATAATGCAGAGGTAATAAAATCCACCTGCATCTATGGCACCAGGAGTCACATTCAGTGTCCCAAACAGTCAGCCACCCAAGCTAGACACTTTGCTCTAACATATATATCTTGATCTCTGCTTCTTAGGCAATGCCATCACAAATTACAATGGACCATTTATTTTGGCAATTAAATTGATCAGATTTACCATTGCTGTCTTTGTTGCTAATACCTGCAATTATGTTTGGACTTAATGAAAAGGCCATGGTAAAATGTCTGAGGAGCACAATAACCTGGTTTTCCGCATTCCTGGCCTTTTGTTTGTTCCAAGATTTGTAACATGGTAATTGATAATGACAGGTGGTAGATGAGATAAGTGTTTTTACTGTAATGCCAGGAAATTAGTTTATTTACACTAATGGCCAGAAAGGTATTTCATCCAACTGTTTTATAGGTATCTGCTAAGGAATAAAATTAATAATAAAAAAAACCCAAAACACCAAACCAAACAAAAAAACAACCAAGAAAAACCACAAAAAAAGAGAGAGAAATTCTGCAAATCTATTCCCAGTGGAATTTCTGTTTAGGTCCAGCTGTAGCAAGTTACTTGGTAATATGTGACCAGGATAAAAACTGACAAAAGTCAAAAGATGAGGCAAATAGGAACCTAGCAGTATCCTTCTATCTGTGCTGTGTTTCCTCATAAATAGCACTTCTACAAACTTAGTTGTGCTTTCAATTGCAATATTACTGCTTGCATTAAAATGGCTCTGGTCGTTTTTTTTAACATAGTTTATAACATTTCTAAGACACATTACAGTATTGAGGTGTACATTGTTCATCTATAGTAAATTGTAATAAGCAGTGAAGGAGGAGGGCACAGCAGAGTCATAGGATCATAGAACAGTTACAGCTGGAAGAGACCTTGAAGATCAGGGAGTCCAGCCTTTGTCCTAGCCCTATCAACCTGCTAAATGATGCTCCCCAATGCAACATCCACTCGTCTCTTAAACACCTCCAGGGATGGTGACTCAATCACCTCCCTGGGCAGCCTGTTCCAATGGCTCACAACCCTTTCAGGAAAGAAATTTTTCCTAACATCTAACCTGAACCCTCCCTGGCACAATTTGCATCCATTTCCCCTTGTCCTATCACTCTCCACAAGGGAGACCACACCAATCCCCGCAT
>VWZO01001416.1:138352-157561 GCA_013396975.1 Bucco capensis | reverse complement strand
CTACTCTCTGCTTGTGAGGCCCCATCTGGAGTACTGCATCCAGTTCTGGGCTCCTCAGCATAAAAAAGATGTGGACCTATTGGAGCGAGTCCAGAGGAGGGCCACAAAGATGATTAAAGGACTGGAGAACCTCCCCTATGAAGACAGGCTGAGACAGTTGGGATTGTTCAGCCTGGAAAAGAGAAGGCTCTGAGGAGATCTTATAGCAGTTTTCCAGTACCTAAAGGGGGATTATAAGACAGAAGGGGAGAGACTTTTTAAGCGGTCAGACTGTGATAGGACAAGGGGGAATGGTTATAAACTGAAGGAGGGGAAATTTAGATTGGAGATTAGAAGGAAGTTCTTTACCCAGAGAGTGTTTAGGCACTGAAACATGTTGCCCAGAGAGGTTGTGGATGTCCCATCGCTGACAGTGTTCAAGGCCAGGCTGGATGTGGCCCTGGGTGACCTGGTCTAGTGATTGGGATCCCTTCTCAGTGCAGGGAGGTTGGAACTAGATGATCTCTAAGGTCCCTTCCAACCTGGCCATTCTGTGTTTCTATGATTCTATGAAAGCCAATTTTGGGAAGGTACTTTAATACATCTTATGCTTCTTGCAGTACTGAATGTCAGAGAACTTGTATTTTAAGCACTGATTTCTTGGCAGTCTTTTTTTTTCTTTCATTTTCCCATTTTTTTTATTTAGGCATAAGTAGAAGATGGACAGAATATATATACTATTTTGTTGGTTAGTAGCTAATGTTATTTTAATCTGTGAAATCTACGGTTAAACATACCAGAACAAAGATTTAGACCACTCTTTAAAACATGTTTGCACAACATTTTGTCACGTATTTCTACCCATGCAAAACTTCATAGATCCATATGAAATGATGTTTTCCTTACAGTCTTCTGAAAGAGTTTAGCAAGAGTTTTTCTTTAAACAAGGTAACTAATGCTTAGGAAACCAAGCAACATAAATCCAGGACAAATTCCATGAGAGGATGCATTGCATTTAAATAATAGTCTGCATGCTAGGGGTGTCTTTGCTTTTTTAAATCTTTGAATTTGGTTTTTATTATATAGTTATGTCCCCAGACAGCTAAGATTTACTGCCCTCATTCATATAATTTACAAGGCTAAATAACAAGCGTGCTAAAGGATCTGTAGCTGATCTAGTAGGCAACATATAGATAATTCAGATTTGTCCAACCCTGTCTTGTCAAGTGAAGCAAAACAAAATCGATCAGTGAATAGGAGGAGTGGGAGTACTTAAGCTGAAAAAGAGTCTGTTTCCTGCCAGAGGGCCTGGGCAGCCTGTGCCAGCTTTGCATTTCAGAGCGCATACTGCAGGAAGTGGGATTTTTAAAAATGTTTTGTAAGTGTTGAAAACCTACTGACATTCTTTGAGAAATCCCCTTCTCACTTTCATCTGTGCTGTCTTGAAAAGCGGCACAATGGTAGTGCTTGGCAATAGCTTTCTCAAAGGCAGTCCAAGTCAGAAAATTGCTATTTGCCAGAGCATCACATTTCCATCTTGCAGCCACTAATAATAACCTACAAAAGTATTCTCTGTTAGTTTAAAATGACCTCTTGTGCTTTCTGCTGCCACTGAAATTAACAGTTAGTCAACAAGACTGGTATTTTCTCTTCAACTGAGAACCAGCTATGAGTGTGAGGCATGTGTGCCCTGGTTCAGGAGAAGAGAGCTGAGTCCTTGAGCAGGAGACCTAATCACCCAGGCTGTGGATTCCTCCCCACCTTTAATTTCCATTTCACTGTACATACATCACCAAATAACAGTTTCAAGACTTGAGTTGAGCTGGGTGTAGAGGTGATGGAAACTTTAGTTCTGCTACCTAGCATACCAACACTGAGCCATGTACTACACCATACAGGGCCTGCTTGTGAAGAGCTTTCCTTGAAACTCACAGAGAATACACCAACTTCATGTCCAATAACAACTACTGAAAGCTGTCCTCTCACTGAAAGAGTGACAGAGAACCAACAGCCCTTGACTTTCCACCTGACATGTATGTTAGCTGGTAGCTCTAACTTGTGTGTCAATGTGCCTACTACCACGAACTACTCAGAGACATGCGAGCCTGTTTATGAATAGTTCATTGAGCAAGGAACTGTTTTTTTGTTTTATTAGCCTTGTTTTCCTGCTTGTCTGGAGTGATATACAATGAGGTGGTTTTTGTTGAGAAGTTTTGAACTTTTTTTATTAAAAAACCCTAGGCTTTTTTTTTTTAAGTGAAAGCAGAAGTCAAATCCCTTAATGAACAGAAATTATACACTACAATTTACATCTTGGTTCACAAAGATTAAAAAAACAAATTTCTAATATCATGTTTACTTCCTGGCACAGCAAAGAGAAATAGAAAAGACTACAACATATTCATAAGCAGATGCTTGGTTCCCTTTGCTGGTAGCTCATTAGAATGCTGTCTAACCAGGCTCTATACAGGTGGACAGTTAAAAAACAGTAATTTTAATCAGTGTTTTTTTAGATCTGTGTATCCGAAGATCTCTAGGAGATGATTTTGGACCAGAAACCAGTCCAATATTTAAAGATGTTGCAGGCCTGCTAAGATGGTTGTCTTGCTAGTGACTAATTTATGACTCATTCTCACCTCAGTTAGTCACAGCATCGCAAGTTTCCACAGTATGAAGTTGCAAGTAAGAAGAGGAGGAACTAGGGCAGAGAAAAAACTAGTGAAGAAAACTAAAATGGGATTTATTATTATACATTATGAGCTGAAAGGAAAAAGAAACAAACTAACCAGACTTGTGTATAGTCTAATGTGAGTTTCAGTAAGGTAACCTGCAAGGAACTGTTGAGGTTCCATGGACTCATTATTTATTTCTAAACTAACATTAGATATTCAGGGAAAAAAATGTTTTAAAAACCACTCAAAACATTAGTTAGCATGAACAACTCACCAGTGAGTCTTTGTTCAGCAAACCAAAAATCTTCTTTGAATAGCCCTAGTCAAGTTCTGTGAGTAGGGTGATCCTTTACCTAAGTTAATTTGGTGATGGTCTTACCAAAATATTGAGAGAAATAGAAAAAGTCCAATCAAGAGTAATATAAATCTTTGGACTGAGAGGTCTACAAAGAGGAATTTTGAAAGGTGAATGAGGAAAGAGCTTCATGAGAGAGATTTTCCAAAGCATTTTTAAAATATGTACAGCGAAATCATATCTGATAATGACATGTGACTAAAGGACATGAAGGTTTAGAAGTTTCACACTTGAAGCTGATCTAAAAATGCTTCATGAAGCCTTCACACGCTCAAAAACTTGCACATCAGGTAAGTGACAAATGCAAACAATTTAATCCAAGTGTTGCATAACCTTCTTAGGTTATGCACTCTAGAGATGGTATTATAATCTTATCCATTGTGGGAGAAGAGTGTGTCATGTTAACACACTTAGTGCTTTAGTTAGAATTATCCTGGGGTCCTGCTTAAAATAAAACCCTAAACCTTACAAACAAAAAAAAAGTTACTTTATTTCTGTATAAGCTGAAGAAATTCACAGACAAGCCCAGGACAAAAACAGGTATATAATTCATTTGTGTCCATCCACCTTTATCTTAATAATACTTACAATGACAACAAGTTCTAGTGAAAGGGGAAACCAAATGATCTCAGGCAGCCTTTTGCAACTCTGGGGATACTTTTTTCCATTGCAGTGACAATAAAGACTAGATGGGTGATTTAAATTCACTTTAGAATATGATGGCTTCTAAAACCCAAACTCCACTGTCGCAGATTCTTTGTAGCACATTTTGTAGTATTTGAGATACAGATCTGCACTTTGCCACTGTCTAAGTGAAGGCATGCTTGCAAAATTGGACTGCTTTTTCTCTGAAGAACCTATTGCCACCTTTATTTTTGTTTTTATGTCAGAAGATGGCTTGTTTCAATACTGCCAGGCTATGTGCATACACTAGAAACACAACAGAACATGCTGGAAACATTTTGGATGAAAGACTTTTGTTGATTACATGTACAGAACTGCCAACAGCTCCTCAAATGGATAGTCACTAACACCGAACCTCAAAAAATTCAGACTCTTCAGTTCAGATAAACATCCAAAAATTCGTCTGCTTGACCAAAACTTGTCCAAACCTCTTCGGTCTGGAATTCAGGCTGGAAATGTTACATGATCAGCCTTTCTTATGAGTTTTCCAGTGCTCATTTCCTTTTGCCAGCAAAGAGATAACATGAGAACAACTTCTTATAGTGTGGTGTGTCTGCAATTAGGCTTCTGTTCTTGGCTGAAAAAACCCCCAACAGTTAACCAAGCCTGTTTTGAATTTGTTCAGGGAATGGATTTGATGCAAAGTCCATCCCTAATAATTACATAGAAGAGATAAAACATATACTCTTATGCAATGAAATATGCATAGTATTAATTCCTTTGCAGGATTTTTAAAGCTACTTCCTTTCTTCTTGTGGCACTAAATACAATGATTTAGTTTTAAAACCGCACTTGGATTGAAATTGCATTTACTTGTAAGTGAACTTCCGATTAAGTTTACCAGTAGAAAAATTGCTAATGCAACAGAATTCTTTCTACTCTTCCTTTTTCAATGCCTTTTAGTGATAAATCATCTTTTGATCTATATTCCGTATGATCCTCTTTATGAAAACCAAAAAGCAACTTCTGTTTTCAACAGTTTTGCTGTGAATTATGCTAGTAAAGCTTTCAAATGTTGGGAAAATTAATCTGAAAAAGATATCAAGTGGTATGTAGTTAATAACAATAAAAACAGACAGGAGCCAGACAAGTCCTAAAGAAGGCACTAAAGCTTGCAGAATAAGAACAATTAAAAATAAAGCTGAGAATACTGCCTCACTGGTGTAGGAGAAATAGTACCCCAGATCCTGAAGTCAGTGACACTGATTACTCTTTTGTCTACTTAGAGTTAATATGAAGAACTAGGTCATTAAATCTTATAGAGTCCGTTCCTATTAATCCTATTCATTGGACTCAAACATTTCATATGATAGGAATTTAATGGAAAAGTTGTGAACTGTGCTGTTGCTCTCAGACATCCATGTGAGGGGCTGTAATAACTTGCACAGTTGCTAGCTGTTTCATGCAGGCCAGTGGTACTTATGTGGGCCCTTGGTAGTTTAGTTTCTTCTGCAATTTAAATTTTATTTCTTCTACTGACTAAAAATCAGAAGTTTTACAATCACTAAAGGTGACATTAATCTACAAACATATGAAAATTTAGCTTAAAAAATAGAAAAACTGACTTTACAAAATAAAGAACTTCTGGCAGTCATAAAGTTAAATCAGAGTAAAAATGTTAGTTGTTTTACATTCAGGTACCAAATAATTTATCTGTGACAAATATGGAACAGAACGCTGGAAAGGATAATTTGCCCTTTACTGATCAGCAGCCTTTCCCATACAAACTTGCACACCTTGTTCTGTTTAGCTTTCAAGGTGAATTTAAAAAAACTTCCCCATTTGTGTAATGATCTTTCAGTCAGAAAGAGTCTTCAGAATTGCCTAAAGACAGATCTTCCAAAAGTTTTGAGGTGACTTAGGTGCCATTTGCAGCATAATCTGTAGCATAAAAATAACTTTAAACATCTTCAGACTCAGTTCCTTTGAAAATTGGAAGTCATCTACACAATTTTTACATTTTTCAAGATTGGTTCAGAAATGGTTTCATTTGTACAACTCCAGGTCTCCATTTAATTTGTCACTTCATTTTAATCCTATGTATTTCTAATAATGCACATCAGTTTTATCAGTACTCAGCATAGGTCTCACCAGCTGTTTTGCTTCCCATAACTTTGTGGAAAAAGCAAACATCAGCCATGTCTTATAGTTTACATTTTTTGTTGCCACTAGTCTGAATAATATATGATAGACACATGCTTTGGAATTTGTCAGGAAAAGGATTCATCTTTTATTTCAGCTGATTTCTGATTAAATTGCCCACAGATGTAACCACAATGTCAAAGGTTAAGGAAACAACTCTGTTAAAAATATATATCAGAGGAGAGTCAGACATAAAGAAATGTAGTTATTTCTCCAGCTTCTCTCTTATCATAGTTTTTTTCTGGTTCTATCTTTCTCAGGTCTTTCACTGAATAGTTACTTATTGAGTACCCTGAGCTGCTTCTGCGTTAAGAGCAGAAAATCATCCTGAAAAGGACCATAGTTCATTAAAAGAACTAGAGATTGTAAGCAGTCTAAACACTCAGTATGTTATACTCCACGGAGCAAAGAGTTTCTCTGACTAGCTGTTTGCTGAACTCTGAATAAAATTGCTGAGTTTTCATCAATAGAATGTCAAACCACTCCTTCTCTGATTTGCCTGAATGGATGCTGTATACACAGAGAGGAGGGAGGACAGGAATTACTCAGTGTGCTTTCTCTGAAAATGAAACTTTTTAACTAGTTGTAATAAACATTGTGTTTTTCTCTAACATTCACCCCTTTTTTTATTATTCTTGGCAAAATGCATACAGTCTTAACTCAGGTAACAATGAAAGGAAGATTTTTTTAAAGTCTCAAGACTGATTTCTGAGACTCCCCAAAAACAAGCCTGGCTGCACTTAGGGTAAGTATGAGACTAAAGCAGTATCATATCGGTGAACTGGGTGCTAGTAAGACAAGGATAATTTTGGCCTCCAAGTGTAAATTAACCTAGGGACCTTTCCAGATTGGGAAGGAGGTAGAGGAAAATAATCCAAAGAACACATGAAGGATGTGGTTAAACCTGGAGCTCTTGAATCCAGCTCCAGTAATTAGTCATGAGTTATAAATAAAGGCTTCTGACACATTTTATGGACAAGCAATTCTAGAACTAAAAGCTTAATTATGACAATATGAACATAAGGTATGTCCTGAAATGCTATTTTAACATTTGAAATCCAGGTTTCTTGTGCAAGTAAGAGTGAACTCAAAATTGAAGAACACAATGAAACATAGGTAGGATGAAATGTTCAGCATTTGCATTACTTACCGAGGTACTCTACATACTGAGATTTGATTAACTCATTTCATTTGCATGAAATCTGCTGCAGTATAAACTATTTGGAGACCTATAAACTATTTGGAGACCTAAACTGGAGAAACCCATAGTCATCTCCTCTGATCCTAATCTAGATTATGTCCGAGGTCACTATAGTTAAATGCCATTCAGGATTAGGATTGAGGTATTGTTTGAGGCCATCTATGAAATGAGACTAGTCAATATGTAGCACAGCATTGCTATGGAGTGAGCACTGGAGAAGACTACCCAGGGCTGAAGAGGTGTGGGGAAAGCCCAGATGTTTTACTCCAACCTCAGCTGACTGGGGCTAACACTGGTGGGGTGGGACCTGCCTACTGAGAAGGATTACTGATATTTACAAAGCTTTCCCAGTGTCTGTTAGTATCTGAATGTCTTCCAACGATGTTACTGTCACATTCCATAAGCAAGGAAATTGTTCCACTTGTTAAAAAAAAAAATCAGTTCAAATGAAATTAATTGCTTTTGAAGGCTGGAACTGAAAATGAGTGTGAACTTTCAATACCTGCTCTGTTTTCTGGCTGGAAACCATTTTCCCACTGGGAGCAGTTTCAGGTTTGAAAAAAGAAAAGGTGAAAAGGCTAGATAGGCAAAGCAAAAGGCATAGCTTGGGCTGTGTTTCACTGGATGTGTTTGATGGGTAATACAATAACGACAATAGTAGCTCAGGTTTCTTGGCATCTTTATTTCTTGTAGGAAGGACCGTGCTAACAACTTGGTTGCACACAATTTTACAGGCATGGAAGGTAGCCAAAGGGTAGAAAGTGCTAAATCATTCTGAAAAATAAATTTGTCTTTCCTCAAAGAAAAAAAATCCAGAAACTTGTTATTTGGTGTGAGGTTTTTTTTATTATTATTTTTTTATATTTTCATAACTACCAAGTGGCAAACAGGATTTAAAGAGCTGACTCGGGTTGCTTGCTCAGGTGCAAATTCTCTGCTGTCCTTTAACTTTTCAAAAATGCAGGTGCTCAGTGCCAATAGAAGTACAGGAAAAAATTCTCTGTCTGGAGTGCTCCACAACATTTACAAAGAAAAGAGCAACTTCTACAGTTACTGAATTTTTTTTGTATGCATAAATTCAAATTGGAAACTGGGCAGCAATTCACTTTGGCATTTATATCACCTCAGCCTGTAGTTTCTTTTCCCATTCTTTGTTTTTATCTAATCCAATTTAATACTCTCTGGGATTGAGAAGTATGAAGCATAATAGAATGAGGCTATCATGTCCATTTGGATTTGAGAGTACTGTATAAACATTAATGGTAATTAATAGGACTTGGTTTTACCTTTAATGTTCAAACACCGTGAAGGAAGGTGTGACAATGATTTCCTTTTTCTCTGTGATGTAGTTCTATTGATTTCACTTTGAATTTCAGCCAAGGACTCAGGATGCTATTGTGATATTTCACAAATGCATGATGACAAAATACATGAACAAAAAATTAGCATCTTATGTTGAAGACATCATTTTTTTGCACTTTATCCGGTTTATATTTATTAATGACAGTAATCCCTATATGAAGTAGTTCACACCAAAAGGAATTTTACTGTTTTAGTTATGCTCCTTGATATTACAATCAGACAGAAATAAGAATAATAATTCTTTTTCTCAGAGGTTTTTGTCAATTTTGCATTTGTGTTTGTTCCATTTGATGAAATAGAAGGAAAAAAATTGGAATACTCTATTAACAGGCACAGAACTCTTGCACTGTTTTGAGGAAGGACAGCTGTGACCTCCAGACAGTGCAAATCCAAGTTCCCAACAGCATGATATGTGGGCTGACAACAAGCTGGACGAGGTATCCAGCAAGAATCCAAGTTTTAAAACCTGCCTGGCAGTGAGGCTCATGCTGGAGCCTGCCTAGAATCTGTCATACTGTCTTTGAAATTAAAATATAAAAAATTCTAAATTGGCCAAATCATCAAATTCTGATGAAATACTCTTTGGTGAGAATTTTTCCAATGTGCTTTAATTAAAAGGAAACTAAATCACCATAGCCACTGTTGTGCCTGTTCAAGCTCCCAACTGTAGTTGTTGCCAGTGTTTCAGGTTGAAATGATATGTAGATATGTATGCATGTCCCCAACATGTTCATGAATCCAGGAAGTCACTCTTTGCAGCCAGAAAAACAAACAAAAAGCCAAACACCACCCCCCAAAAAAATTAAAAAAGCTGATGTCCATGCCTAGACAGCTTATAATTCTATCACCTCATGATTTTTCTGAGGAAGTTGTTGTTTTGTTTTGTTGTTTGTTTGTTTTTAAAGAAGTATTTCTCTCTCCACAGTTTATTTCCAAGACATTGTGTCCTGATGAAGAGTTTTAAAAAGGTCATAGTTATACTGTTCAGGCTGTCTAAAAAAGATTGCTGTTAAATATGTCTTAAACTTAATATTCCCTGGTAAGTTAACTGACTTATAAAGGGCATTTTGTTAAATTACTTTAGCTATGAGGTTATGTATATGTGCTGAATTTTAAAGTCTGCCTGTTAACTCTCAGAGTGAATTGAAATGAGTAATTTATTTTGCTGATATTTAGCATGTAATGTCATTTCTGAAATCTAGAGATCTTCATTTGGGGAATGTAAATGATACTGTAGAACCAGCAGGAATTAGAGCTCCACACATAGCCACTCCCTTTGGACTAGGATATCAAAGGAAACTCCCAAAACACAAAGATTTTAAAAAGAAGTGCATGCTGAGTTCTTTAGAAAATCTTGTATGTGTCAAAAGACTGATGGGTGCCAGGCACTTTGTAAATCACCTTCATTAGACACCTAATTGTAAATGGAGTTTTTCTGAGAAGCATGTTCACTGTAACAACATTATGATAAGATCCAAAAGAGAAACATCATCTCAATTAACTGACTATAATTCCTACAGAGGAACTGATGTATTTCTTTACGTGTTTACTTGCTTGGCTCTTGCATCATAGCTCTGGTCAGGTGAATGATCCCCATGTAAGGGACAGTGTATATGCAGTGAGTCTTTCTGCACAGACACCAGGGCCCGTGTCAGTACCTATGGCTTAAGCTACTCCACATCTGTTGATGCTGTGACTCCTTTTACTTGTGTAGTCTTGTAAAGGTGACTTGTGCGAGAGTCTGGTCATTGCAGGCATGACAACACAAATTGTCTGGCTTAACCTTGGAGACCCTGCTTTTGCTCCGGACCTGGAATAATCAAATGGGAAGAGGAAGCTCAGTAAAAGGAGGATAGCCATTGAACTGACATATGTTTTCACAAGTGGTGACCTACAGTCCTTCACACTCCAGGAAGAGGAGCCCCTTTGAGTGGCCTCAGGGACTTTGTTTTCTGCTAGGGAACTCTGTACAAGAGCTCAGATGTAAGGGTTTACAAACTTTTTTTATGCATGCTTCAGTGGTATGTTATTTAGAGGAAAATTGAAATTATTCTTTTTTGTTGATTTTGTTTAGGTTTCTCTCTACTTGACTTATACACATGTGGCACAGTCAAGAAGTTCTTTTGAGAGCTCCTTCCTTGCCTCGCAAAATGTCCTGGAAAATCCTGCACCTGATGCAGTAACAGCCAGCTGACTGACAGCAACTACCAGTTCCAGATTATGCATCTGTCTCTTTAGCAATGGCTAAGGAGTGCACAGCTGGTGTGCATGGGAAGGACTGGCTTGTGTCTTAATTACTCTGGGAGAGAAAGAACCAGCCATTGGGATTTGCCCAAGCCTCACTTTATCCATGATGAGCTGCAATATGAACAATTTTTGAGTGAGTCACTACAATAACTAGCTGGGAAACAGGCATTTAAGAGGTGAGGCTGGATGGGCTGGATAGTTTGTAGTATTCTGGGGAGCAGTTTGCAAATGTTACTATACGGAGCTGCATGGAAGTATTTTGCCAGTATTAGTGGTTGTTATATGCTAACTAAAAGTTTTTTACCCATTCCTGAACATGATGGGCAATCCATTCAGTATATATCTGAACAAAAACAACACTAGAGCATTAGTGGGTGTCATGACTACCTGTAGCTTCAGTGCATCTTCCTGACTGTGGAATTGTTCTAGTGTTTAAGGCTAACACAAGAGCTGTGAAAATGTCTGATAGAGATCTTGCAGCCAAAGTACTTAACAATGGGAAAGCTCAGTCCAATAATTTTTTGGCCCAACCAAAATCAGTGATCTGAGATAGATAACACTGCTGACACCCAACTGAGTCTTCACTAACAGACCCCTTGAAACTCAAAATATCTTGGATCAAGATTCTGTCATAAAAAACCAGAGTGAAATAAACTGCCAAAAAGTCTCCACATTGTACAAGGCTATTTTTTATGTGCAAGCTAAAGACTGGTGATGAACAATTGCTTTCCAATGTGATACAAACATCCACTGAATAAATGTGACTATTTAGCATGCTGGTTTTGCTAGTGAGTAAAATTTTTGAAGGCTCAAGGAACATGTAACCCAAATAAAAAGAAGTTATAATACTGTGGAAGGTCTGATGGAGACGATCTATTTCCAACATAGTCTGCTTTTTGTGCAGAACTCGGATTCAGAAGAAACCATCTGCACTTTGTTGATACACAACAATAGCCACGTAAGCTGACTGTATTTCATCTGGTACTTTGTAGTACAAAAATAATTCTTTGCCATTTGTTGTGTAGTGGGGGCACTGAGGGCCTGCCTGCCAGGTAAGATGCATTTGGTTAGGATCATCATGATCTGCAATGACTTCAGTCAGTGACAATTTGCATGCCTTTACTAGCATTTGATATGCAGAATTGCAGGCATCTAGGAATGCTTTCCTAGAAAAGAACACTACAGAATGGGTCTCACTTCTTTAAGTAATTAATACATGACAGCATTAAGTAAACAAACCAGTGAGCCAACATGAAGAGGAGATTATAAGCTGGTCCTTAGCCTGTGTCATGTTAGTAGAGAGCCCTGCCTCAGACTAGAGATGAACTTTCTGATTAGGAATACAGGATTTTTATCAATCATCCAAGGTGCACTTATCATTGTCCTGTATTTCAGGATTAGTTTGGCCAGGCTCAGATTTACTTTTTTTTTTCTGAGAAAAAATAAAGGGCTCTCAGTAAGAATTCTCAGATAAGTGCTGTCTGAAATTTTATTAAGCCCACTGATTCACTGAGACATTAGAATGAAAATATTTTGGTTTGTTGGTTTATTTTGGCTTTTCCTTGTTGGATCCTTTACAGAGCTCTACAGAGGAGTGTGTAGGATGGGCAGTGTACCAGATTTGCATCCTGTACCATCCTTCATGTCCCAGAGAGTTCAGTTAGAAAAAGTATAAATGCATTCTCTGCTGAACACCTGCAAATGATGGGGGAAGGAGGGAGGACAAGAACTGAGACTTTTGTGTAAGCAGAGAATTCATCATAGCTGGACTGTCACATGAAATCTTTTAGGAGAAGACATGAACTGTGGTCCTTCTGATGATGTGAACCTGGGGTAGAGCTGGGAAATGGGCATTAGACAGGCTTTTTTTGCAGGTTTTTCTTCCCCTGGAAAGTGAAGGTGAGTCTATGGCACTTTGTAAGACCTAGTGATCAAGTTTCCTTTTTTTACTGAGGCTCTTCTTTACATCTAGCCTGTATCAAGGGCTGAACTACAGCAGTTGCTTTATTACCCAATGACCCCTCCCCAGCCAAGAAGGGGGATTGGGAAAAGGAGACAAGACTTGTGGCATGAAATGAAATTGATTTAATGAAACAGCCAAACTAATAGCAATGCCAATACAAAGTATACAAATCCGTGCTCAGCCCAAACAATGTAAGACAGTCACAGTAAATGAAAAAGCAGAAGGCATCCTTCTCTCACATGGGGAGAAGCAGAAGGAGAAGGAGTAGGAGGAGCCCCCATTCTCAGTAATTTTCCCCTTTTTTAATGAATATGATGTTTATGGGCTGGGATACACCTGTAGCCAGCTCTGCAGACCATGACAGACCTATGGAAGTGTAGAAATGTGTAGACAGAGAAATTAAGCAGAAAAGATGGTAAGTTGAAATAAAATGCAAGCTCTATAGGCGTACTTTTCTAGAAAATCTGTAATGCAATCAGTTGCATATTGTGAGACAAACTCACATATAAACAAGAAAAGACTTTTTAATGTCTCTAAATCACATGTAGAACTGAGGAGTAATAGATTCTAATAGTTGGACCCAGGTCACACCAAATGAATTTGAGTGTTAACTTAGTTTTTTTCCAAAACCTAATTAAAGACCTTAGAAACAAGGTCATCCTTCCAATCAAATGTAATTGAATATAAATATTGTAACAGACAAAATAGCTAACTCTTAAAAGACTTACAGATAGATATACTATTTCAAATTTCAATATATCTCAATTGATCTTTAAGACTAACAACTGATCTGCCAAAAGCTTTCTTCACAAAAATGTCAGCATGGTTTCCTAAGTCCCAGACTCAGTCTGAATTTCTTGGGAAATTTAGTCAAGTGCTTCATTTTTCAACCTTCCTACCCTCCTCACCAGTGCCAGTAATAATCACTGTTAATTTGTACTTCGTAGTGAAATGTAGAGATTTGTTCCTTATTGTCAATTATGTAAGATGATGAGAAATCCTTATTTTCTATTACCTGTCATGCAAATGGACAGACACAACTGTAATACATAACTGAAAATGTTCTTGGATGTACAATGCTTGAATTATTTTCTTCTGTAGATTTTAAAATCCCAGTGCAGCACTTATGAGTCCTCCTGTATGGCCAAGCTCAAAATCGTCATTGCTCCAGAATCACTGCTGACAGGCAGAATAAAGGATTGCAGTCAGCCTCAAGACTGCATCTTTCCAGCTTTCTTGCTACTGATTTTATTTTATTACCAATCCAGTACTAAATTGCAATTTTATCTTTCATTTCTCCGTATGTTCAAACTGGACTAAAGCTGCAGCTTTTTGCCTGACTGGCTCCAATGAGGTGTAATACAGGTATCATCAATAAAATTCATTTTTACACAGATAAAATAGTGGATTCTGAACTGACTATAACTGCTCATAGGCGAGACCTCAACGCTATAATAGACACCAAAACATCAGCTCAGTGTTTAGTGGAAGTTTAGCAAGAAAATAAAAAGTGAAGTTCCTTTAAGAATGGGAAAAAAAGAAAAAAATTGAAAACACTATTACGCACAGTTTATTAATAATCTGAATGATGTTTGTAGTTCTAGTCTGCCTATGTGAAAAAGATATCTGAAAAAGATTATATTACAACACAAGAAGGCACAGAAAGGAGAAGTGGGGATGACCGTGGATATGGAGTAACTTGCATATGAAGAGTGATTGAGAAGACTAGGGTTCCTCTGGCCTCAGGAATGATACAAAAGAGGTCTACAAAGTCATGAACAGCAGTTGTCCTATGTCTTATGGAAACACTGTAAGACACTGTGGACATAAGAAAAAGATACAGGTTCAAGAGAAGACTGGACATATATGTGAAACAAAGGATTTCCAGAGTTACTGAAGAGATTAAATTATAACAAGCTCAGAAAATCTGCTGAGTTGAAAGCAGCTACACGATAGAAAGGTATGAAGAGAGGAAAGACCCTCTATGCTTACTCTACTATGCTTTTTATGTGCCCAGTTATTAGCTAGATACTTGGTCTGAATCAGTATAACCATTTGTATTTTTATATTGTAAGAAGAGATGAAGCTGAGTTGTTGAGTTGTAATTTGTTTCTGGGTCTGTTTGTGTGACCCAGAAACAAATACTGAGCCTCCAACTCTGGTGAGATTATTTTTCTGCAGAATCTAGGAAAAATGTTTTATTTCTTGTGCTGTACACTAATAGAATCTGCATTGTGTATGAGGTCATCAGAGTTATACATCCCTCTCATGACAAGCTTTCCAGAGTCTGAAGAGTCAGTAAGGAATGTATACATTCATGTCTGTATCTTCACAAATCTATGGTAAAATACCAAACTATGCTGGTGTGCTAAAATAGAAAGCTCTGAGAAAGAGTGAATTCTGCAGTGCATTTTGGAGTTTCAGAATCATAACTTTGTGAATCCTGATATTTTCATTTCATTTGCTTAGCACACATTCTGAACAGTTCTATGAATGCTCATAGGACCCTTTTGTTTATGAAAATGTGAGAAGTCAGATATTATTAGAAAATCTATTTTAATCTAGTTATGAACTGAATATTCTTCCTGACAATGCAACCACCATCTAAAATTATCATTTTGAAAATGGGAGAAACAGGTTCCATATGGGGATAATTATGTGGTCTTCTTCTCTTGAAGTAACACAAAAATCACTACCCTGATAAAAGAGTTGGGAATAACTTGTTTATCTAGCATTTATTTGGATGTTACAACACTAAAACAGATCAGAGGGAATCTGGACCAGGTATTTTCTGTCCTGATTATTGGTTATGAATATGAACAGTAACTTTCAGCTAACACAAGCTTATTGTAAATCCTACTAACCTGTTTGGGTTTTTTTGAGGCACCAACTCTTATGGTGAAAGGATTGTTTTGTCTCTTTGCTCCACTCAGTCCCTGTTTTCTTTAGTGAAAAATCCAGTAAAGTTGCCAATTGTGGCAGAGGTTTTAGTGGTGTGGATTCCTGTCCATGAGATCACCAGTTCATTGACCAACCATGACTTGGTAATGACCACTTGGTAAATGACCTACACTGGATTTGAAATGGTGACCTTAATGTGGAAGATTCTAAATGCCACTTCTAGTCTCTGGAGGATTTAGTTTCTGTTTTTTATTCTAAAATAGCTCTGATCAACCTCAGACTTCCTCCTCAGGCAGTGTCGCGACAATAATCTTTACTGCTTGTTATCTTTCATGGTGCTAAGTTGGTCTTCATGATTACATTCAGAAATAATATACATTTAATTCATAGAAGAGTAGAAAACTTTGTCAGCTACTGTTTATGAGAACAGCAAGAAATAATTTTAAGACCTATATTCAGTACCCTAAGGAAAACATCACACAATGTAGCATGGGAACAGCTCTACGTTCCTTACTCCAGCAAAAGCCTAAGTCAACAGGACTTGTGCCTAAGGAACTACCACAGGACTGGCCCAAATATTTTGATGTTTCTGGTTACAGAAGTACATAAAAAGGAGAAAGAGACAGAAATCATGCCAAATTTCAGAATATTTAGCTGGAGCTTGGTTATGTAGTATGTTTTTTAAAAATAACTATTCTGTAAGGTTAAGTTGTGTAAGCCCCAATGGAACCGAAATATGTATCAGGTACACTGATATAAAGCCCACAATGGCCCAGTTATTTAGAAACACATTTTAAAAGAAGATGTCAGCTTCATGTGTTTTTTCAAGCAGTATTTATGTATTGATTGTAATTATCAACCCTTCACTGAGATCTTCTAATTTCATCATCAAAGTAAAAAATGAAAGTGAAAACTAAATCCTTAGTATATTCAGAATTCATAAACTTTCTTAAACTGACATTATTGCTCAAGACATGAGTGTTTACAGTTATTTGTCTCTTATTTGTCATGGCAAAATATTAAAATCTTGGACTTTGTAAACCCTTTAATGGGGGAAAATGAGGGACTATGGTTGTGAGAAAGATATTCTTGAGAGTTTTAAGTCTCCTCATTAGTGATTCCTGGCCTGGGGTGGGAGGGTTAGTAATGGAATCCTCCTTTATTGGTCCATAGCTTATATGTTTAGACATATATTTAATAAAGATAAGTGAAAAACTATTCCCAGAAACTTAGAACTTGATCAGTGTTTCTTCTTCAAGTAATAATGCAGAATAACTCAAAAATATTCAGCAAAGAAAAACAAAAGGCAGTGAGTTCTCAAATGTCTGCTAATTTGTTAAATACATTAAGAAGCTAGACATACAACCCTTCTCCTGTATAAATTACAAAATGGACACTGTGACTTCCCAAAGATTCCAATACTGCCATATTTTATTACTGAAATTTCTCCATCTCTTTGATCAATGCAGCCAGCCTTCGGCATTTGGTCAAATACTTAACATATTTTGTATAGCATAGCCAGAAAATACAATTTTAATTACTGATCCATGAAGCCCTTGTGGTTAAGAAGAAAAAATAAGTGTTTCATCTAAACTCAAGCTGATGACTGATAAAATGAAGACAGATAGAAAATGAACAAACATGCATATTATATTATATATTTTTTTATTTTTAGATACTATACAAAACTGAGATCAGTTTTGGAAGATTGTTGCCCCTGGCTTGTAAGACAGAGCATATCTGGCAGTGGCATGCAAATGTGCTGAGGTTTGTTTTCCAATGTAAAGTCTAGGCATTTTTCCTACAAACCAGAATGTTTATCTTATGAGGTCTGTGTTATGCTTTCAAAAATATTTTCATATCATACATCTGCTATATAGCCTTCATTCAAGTGTGCTATAATTCTCATAGGACGTTTTCAACTGAAAAGGACTGTCCTTTTTTCACCTTTGTTCTTTTCCCCCTGTTAAAATATTCAATTTTTAAAGTAAAATTTAGTCTTAGTTTAATTACCTGAACAGATAATGGCCCTTCTTTCCAAAAATAGTCTCTGCTTTTCTTTGGAAAAGAGAACTTTTGTGACAAATTCAGTAACTATGGAACTTTTTTGATAAACTTTAAAAAAAACATAGTCTTTGAACTTTCTTTCCATGTTTTTCATTAAAATACTCACATTTTTATGACCTGTTTCAACACAGCAATTTCTATTTAGCTTGAGCCAGTTACTTTCCGAACTAACAGAAAAGAACCCAAGTGCAGATTCACTGGACACAAGAAACATCACTTTCATTCCTAATATTGTAGGGTTTGTTTCTCATGGCTGCTGAAAATTTCAAGAAAGTAGTTTATTTTTGCTTACAGTTTACTCAGTATTTTCCTCCTAATTTTTCATTATAAAATATGTTTTAACTTTGAAATGTAAGAGAGTCTTGAAACGTCACAAGGGTGAAATGTTTATAGTGTCTTGCTTCTACATGTAAATATGATTGTTTCTATGCTAAAGTTTCTAAATTTTATTTCAGTCATATGACACCTGGCTGAGAGGAGTTTAAGGGGCTCACTAAAGAGCAAATCTGGCAAAGCCTTTTTTCAGTTGATAGTTCAGATGAGTAGTAGGAATTCGCTGGAAGAGCAGCAGGGGTCAAGAGGCAATAGCATAGACTGCAGTAGCATAGCAGGGAATGAACAGAAGGGAATAGATACTGGTAATTTATCTATCTCCTCACCCACAGAAATTATAACATCGCAGCCATGGAAATATAAGCTTAAGTGTTAAAGTTTCTATCCTTTGACTCAAGAGGAATAAACCTACACAAAATATTTGGGTCAAATTCATATACAGGGTTGTAGGTACCTTGTGCTACTCTATGCAGCACAGAGATGCCTACCTGAGGCCTCTCCTTTGGGGTGAGGATCCTTGCTATAGGCAGGCTGGACCAGGCTCAGCCAAAAGTGAGATCATGGTTTTCAAGATCATCCTTGCTTTTCCTACCAGGCCAAGCAAGCTGCTGGCCTGCTTTGTGATCTTGAGAAGATCTTTAGCCTTCTCTGATTATGTTTTCCTTGGGGAAGGTGTAGAATGTCAGAGATAGTCTATTGGAAATGTGGTACATGTAAAGTAGATGTGACTGCTCTAAGCAATTGTACAGGATTTCTACATTCCCAGGACTTCTGCCCTGAGTCAGAAACATGTACACAGCTTGTATATTTTTCATTTGTTCTATAAAGACAGGAGTAGTCCATGGGAATGATCATATGTGCAAAATTACTCCAAGACTGTCTCTAAATTTGTGAAGTGCTTTTGGGTTCATTTGAAAGAAAAACATTACAATTTGTAAAAGCTAAGCAGTAATACACAGGTTGTTGTGTGTGTCTGTAAGCCAAGGAGATGACGTCTGAAAGCAGCTAATGGCAGAAGGTGGCACATGGAAATCTATCTGCTACAGATTTTGCTCATTTCCAGATTTTCCCAGTTCTTCATAAATGAGGAAAGCATTTCTGCTGACTTGAGACTGGATAGAAGGTGTATGGTTATGTTTAAGATGGCAGTGTAACAAATATATAAATTATGAAGTTTTCACAATGGAAAAAGATTTCCTCTTAAAATATCACAAGTCTAAAGTTGATTCTCCTAGTGGTTTTGTGTATTTCATATCATCCTGGCTAGGCTTCGCGAATGAAGATCCAGGGAGGGCTCCACCCA
>VWZO01001416.1:125529-138170 GCA_013396975.1 Bucco capensis | reverse complement strand
TCTTCAAGTGTTTATTTCGCCAGACTCTTTTACAGAGTTTTCCGAAAGCACTATATGCCTTTGCCAACCTATTGTCTATCTCTCCATCAATCTTACCATCTGAGGAGATGAGGCTGCCTAGGTAGTTAAACTGTTGAACCGATTTAAGTTCTGAGTCACCAACGGTGATATGAGGATGATGAAAAACTTCCTGAGGCGCAGGTTGATATAAAACTTCTGTTTTCTTTAAACTAACTTCCAGCCCAAAAAGATCAGCAGCAGCTGCAAAGCAAGACATTAAACGCTGCAGAGCTACTTCTGTATGGGCAACAAGGGCAGCGTCATCAGCATAAAGCAGCTCCCGGACAAGATGGTTTATAGTCTTAGTATGGGCCTTCAAACGCCTTAGGTTAAAAAAGCTTCCATCAGTATGATATCTAATGTAGATACCATCCTGGTCATCAAATTCTGCCATGGCCCTTTGGAACATCATGCTGAAAAAGAGTGTGAAGAGAGTTGGTGCAAGAACGCAGCCTTGTTTCACGCCATTAGTTATTAGAAAGGGCTCAGAATTTCATATAATAAATAATAAATTTATAATAAATAAAAAATTTCCTATAATACATATAGATCTGTTTACATTCTAATGACCTCAGATATATTTATAGTTGAGCAAATGAGAAAAGAATTATCTGTTAATATTTTAAAGAAAAATACTTTCAACTACTTCATCATGCTTCATCAGAAACAGGTGAATAACAAGGAAAAACATATATAGAAAGTGACAAGTGGTGTCCCTCAGGGCTCCATACTGGGGCCTGTACTCTTTAATACTTTTATAAACGATATTGACAGCGGCATTGAGTGTTCCATCAGCAAGTTTGCAGATGGCACCAAGCTATGGGGTGCTGTTGGTAAGTTGGAGGGGCGGGATGTCATCCAGAAGGACTGGACAAGCTAGAGAAGTGGGTTCAGGTGAACATCATGAGTTTCAACACTNTGGAGAGGACCTATTTACAAAGGCCTAAAGTGAAAGGACAAGTGGCAATGGTTTTAAATCAGAATTGAGTAGATTTAGACTTGATACTAGGAAAAAGTTCCTTACCAGGAGGGTGGTGGAACACTGGAACAAGTTGCCCAGGGAGGTGGTTGAGGCCCCATCCCTGGAGGCATTCAAGGTGAGGCTTGACAGGGCTCTGGGCAGCCTGATCTACAGAGGGTTGTTCCTGCCCAGTGCAGGGGGGTTGGACTAGATGACCTTCAGATGTCCCTTCCAACCCAGAATTAAAAAAGGTGTAAGCAAGTCAAAAAATGGTCTGTGTAATGGGTCGTTATACTGGAAATCTAGTCTTCATTAGCTGCTTTCAGTGTCATGGAAATGTTACTGTAAAACATGAACAATTTCATTTCTACTGCAGGTGGTGTTTTGAAATTTTGAAAAAGTAATGATATGGTAACTGGGCTATTCTTGATATCTACTGTGTAGTTCATTCTGTTGTCCTGCATTTCATGTGTGATCTTTCATATTTCTTTACTTGGTGATGAGAACGAGTCAGTGACATTATCAGATGTGACTTCCCTATTATGTGACATCCCTATAGGATGTTGCTGCTGGAGAGGGGAAGGGACCACTTCCTTTGTATTCCACCTGATAGCAGAATGAATTTTCCAGAGACTTCTTTACAATCCCAAACAAACTGGCAAAAATTCCCCTTTGATGACTACAAGCCTAAATGTTTTTTCTCCTATGACCTGATCGCTTTTTCCCATTACATGCTTTCAAGATACTGCAGTAGTTAGTATCTGCTGACAATTGTGAACAATGTCGTTTTTTATAACTCTTCTGAACACACTGTTTCTTTCACAGGGCATAAAACCAATCATACAAATCTGCTGCATGTCACTTAACTTCCAGGTTACATCTGTTTATATACTTATGTCTATTTTGTTAGACAGTTATGTATAAAAGCTCTTAATGCCCACACACACTTCCAGAATGCCTAATTACATTCTCAAAAAATTGGGGAAGGGGACTTAATGAAAATAAAATATTTGAAGTGGTGGAGGCTTATTCTTCAGGCACTGGTGGTATCCAATCATTTTTGGCAAGACAGTCATTCTCTTTAAAGGTTCAGTGCTAACGAACAAAACCTCGGAAGCTCAGGCATGTAACTTCTCTCACAGTGATATATCATAATGGCCAATGCCATGAAATTCAATAAGGCCAGAGGCCAGGTGCTACGCCTCGGCNCTGAAAGGGTTGTCAGCCATTGGAACAGGCTTCCCAGGGAGGTGGTTGAGTCACCATCCCTGGAGGTGTTTAAGAGATGGGTGGATGTTGCATTGGGGGGCATCATTTAGCAGGTTGATAGGGCTAGGACAAAGGCTGGACTCCACGATCTTCAAGGTGTCTTCCAGCTGTAACTGTTCTATGATTCTAATGATCTGCAGTGTAATTGATTCAGGGACACTCTGACTATGCTGCTGGAAAACATGCCTATCTAAGATCAGCTTTTCATTTTCTCTGACATTTTTCCCTAAACGTTCAGTAGCACATGAGAGCAGATTCCAAAATAACCTTAGTTTGTTTGCAGTGATTGGAGTTTGTGGGGTTTTTGTTGTTGGTTGTTGTTTTTTTTTAAACAAGGACTGCCAAATTATTTCTTTTGTGAAAAATCCATACAGCTATAGAGAAGAGTAAGCCATGTTTGGGGTTTTGCAGCCTTGATCCATCATTTTTATGCATGAGGCAAAAGAATAGCATCAGGCAGAAACACGTCCCTCGAAAGGCTCCATGATTTGAAATCGAATGCTTCCTGCAGGGAGCTGTGTCATCACCCTGCCTGCCCACTCGTTTCCTCTTCTGCTCACACATGGAGTCATTACCACATCCAACAGTGTTTGGCTTAGTGGTCAGGTAGTGTTGGCATGCAGTTCTGTGTGGGGCCTCATTGTGTGAAAGAACCTACTGTCTAATTTTTGCTGCTGAGAAAGCCCTGCTTTTTCTTCTCCCGCTGATGTTATCAAGGGTGGCTCAGCCCAAGTTAGGACTTTGATTGGGCCACACAATCACAGCTACAAGACCTGTTTTCCTTCATGTATAAAAGGGAGAGAAAAGGGCTGGAAGTGGTCTTCACATAATCCCTCACTAGAAGACTCAGACAACAAAGTGACAAATGTGGCTTCTATGTAATGACTTGCAGGGCAAGCCTCCACACAGGCCCATTTGAAGATGACACAACCTAGAGCAACCCTACTATTGCTGCAAGCTGTGTCCATGGCTGAGATCCAAGCTGAGAGTCAGCAAAAGTAGATGAAAGCAGCCAGCACTATTTCCTCTATGCCTCTTGCACTAATGAACCCTATTATCTTTATGAAATTGTTTCTCACCTGCAGTTTGTGAATGCAATTATCATTTGAACTTTTTAGCTCTTGCATATTCTATAGTACAACATTCCCAGGCCAATTCAAAATCACCACAGCATATAAAGATTGTTCCCAACAGTGCTTTTATGCTGTTAATTTGAAATACTTTGAAAACCATTAGAATGTTCCAGGCTTACTGGGACATTTCCATAAAAATAAGCTGCATGCCAAAGAATCTGAGATTCATCTATTACAGGATATGGTCTTCTCACACCCTCCACCTACTCATTTGGAAGTGTCTCATGGTTTTCCTGCATCGTTTGACACATCTGTAGTCATTTAATTGTTCTAGCCTTTCAGACTGTATTGTGAAACAATTGCTTACAAGACTCATTAAAAGAAAATATAACAAAAAAATTCCCATGCATTGTACCTCCTCTACAATAATATAATCCTTGGAAACTTGCAGAATATCCAAAACATATTATTTTTTTAAACAGGGCATTTTGACCTTTGTTAGAGTAGGCAGCCAGTATGCAGCATGAGTATTTGGACAATATTTCTAGATGTCTAAACAAGTCATGAGTGGAATGAGTGTATTATATATTGCATGGGATTTTTTAATTGTTGTATGTGTTTCCAGTTTTGGCCCTGACCCAGAAAGGTACTTAACCACTTTTTTACTTCAGCCCTCAACTAGAAAAGCCTTTTCTTAAGTCCTATTGAAATGAGTGGAATCTAAACATATGCTCAGAAGTAAGCATTAGCTTGAAATGTTGTGCTGAATGGGATATTCTTTCACACTAGTCTTTGGAAGTTGACCTGGCAAGGGATGTTATTGGAGCGCATCTGTTTATCTCAACTAGTATTGTGTCATACAGAACAAGACACATTGCCAAATGCCTGAAATTCCATCCTTCACTATTTTATTCCTTAGCAGAAAGCAGAACTCCCTGCATCTCCAGCTGAGATACCAAACATCTGGTAGTTCCCTAAGTTTCCATCTGACTCAAGGTCATGGAACAAGACATTTGATACTGATGCTGAACTAGTCTTCTGCAGTGTAATGGACGTACCTTGTTGCAAATGTTTAGAATTCGTTGCAAAGAAAGATGCTTAATAGTTTCTGTTGAAGCATGCTTTATTGTAGACACAAATGTGGGGCTCATAGGCTGATGGGAGCCTATCTGGACAGTGTCACAGGGAATATTTATAAATGCTGCTTAGGTTTTGTGGAAAGGATCACATCTGAATCAACCCAGAACTAAATTATGCACCAATCAATCTTGATCATAAGAATCTTTGGATGGATTTTGTGATAAAGAGGCTGATAGTAACAGATGACCAGCTGCCTTAGTGTGAAATGGGTTAGCAATTGGAAAGTAAGAATTAATTGTCCTTTGCTTTCTACTTTCTTTTTAGGGCACTTGTTTAACACACTTGTTTTATCTGAGGTGAAATGCTTTATTTTCTCTGAGGTAATGTTCTGAAAATATTAATATTTTGGAAAGTGTAGAAAAGTTTTATCTCATCCATAAATGTATTTTAAACTTACTTTATAACAGGATACATAACAGCAGAATCTATCATATGATACCTGAAGCAGAGGTAGATGTATGGTTTTCTTAGCTTAATACATAGGCCCAAGTGATGAACAAGCTTCCTCAACAATGGTTTTTAACAAATTTAAAACAGATGTAGAATGCATTGCACTGTTGTCAGAGTACCAGGTCAGTCCCTCTTTATTCCAGTCTGTCCATATTTTTAAGCAACATTCATCATTACATTAGACTGCCTGGAGACTTGAATCTCCTCCAGTTCAGCTTCTTAGGCACACAGATGTAACAGTGATGAGTAGAGAAGTGGTTTCAGTTAAGCTCAGGCTCTCAGTCTTTGAGATCACCTGCAGCGGTCTAGGTAGTTGTGCCTTGAAAGCCAGGGATCTCAAATGATGGCCCTGGTGCTCAGGACTAGCAACAACCTGCCCTTTAAAACAGCAGAGTCAGGTGGAGTATGTCCTGGATCAGATGCCATGAGATCTGAGAGGTGTCTTTCTGGTTTTTCATTCTCTATACCTAATAATTTTTTTTTAATTATTATTATTGTTATTTCTACCATGATTTCTTCTACTTCTCAGCCCAGGACTATATGCTGGATTTAACAAACTCTTGATCAGCTTTAAGTGAAAAGTAGTAGGTTCCACAAGTGATAATTTCCAACGCAACTTCATTTCGTCAGAAGATTACTGACTTTCTCTGGATCTTTGTCCTAATGAATGGGAAACACAGTAACCCATGACAGTTTTGTTGGGACACCCTGTTGCCAAAGATGTTTAGCAAGGCTACTTTACCTTGGGAGAAACAAGGAAATATATAATTTAGCAAACATGGGAATAAGGTTAATGATGAATGTGAGCGCTTGTAGGTAAGCAGCAATAGTACAGTGGCTTCCCAAAGGTTAGTGGTATTTAATAGCACAGGTGCCTCTCTTTGCACCTATTTTTACACTCTATGCCTTATAAACTGTACCTCAATATTTCACAATTTTCATTGCAAGGCCTAATTCAGAATGCCCAGAGGAATAGTGTGTGAAGCGCAGATTTTATTGTACTTCCCATCTCAACTGGCTTTCCAGCAGAAAGATGATGTAAGCACTCTGAGGAGCAGTTTGGTTATATTCAGAGAGCATATTTTTCTATAGGTTTTCTCTCATATCGGTTTGGTTTTATTGGTATATTAGGATAGAGACAGCATTACATAGACTCTATGTACCTTCAAACGGTCATGAACTATTGTCAATTATGATAGATTTAAGAATACTTAAGTGGACACAGGCATGTGTGTGTGTATATATATATATATGCCAACCAATAGCCAAGAGCAAAATGTGTGTATGTGTTTGTAATCTAATATAAAAGTTTGAGAAGAACATAAAATCTAGTGTAGGGCCACATATGTGTTCATTAACGGCTGGCTTTTAGGTTAAGCGCTAGTTTCATGTTCTCTTCCAGGAATAATTGAATTGAGTGTGTCTAAAACACCAACAGTTAACAAAATCCAGTGGACTAGACTGGGTATCTTTTGCAAAGAGAATCCCAGATGTAATTGTGTTACAGCAAGTCATTTTCCTTTGGCTTGACATACAATGTGTTTCTATGCAGCAAATTTAGCAGAGGATTTGCAGTTTGCATCATTTCTTTTTTTGTCTTAGCCAGCTATTTCAGATAATGGAAAGAGAATGTCATTGGCTTCGTCTTTATTCCACTCTCATTCCATCAGGCCCAAACTCTGTATTGGGTAACTCCCAATAGGATCAGGACACATATGGTCAACATATCACTTAAGTAATGCTTCTGAATCAGCACATGCAAAATATATATTTGCTCTTAAATTTCTTTGTGAGATCAATTCATTGTTCAGCTTACATTTTTTTTTGTAAATATGTGTATATGTTTGTGTGTGTATATATATATATGTCTATGCACATATATGTATAAGAGAACCCATTTTCTTTATCCTACTAGACCTCCAGAAGGTGATGCTTTCAGCTCTGTGCATGTGAGCTGCAAAGAGACATTTATTTTTGTATAGTGACAAGAAGTGAGATGAATATGCTCACATCTGTTAGCCATTAAACAGTGAAATAACAACAACAATAATAATAAGATATTATTTTAGCCAGGCCGACAAGAACAAACATCAGACATAGAAAGCTGAAGGTGAGTCAAAAGAGGGCACACACCCAGCTGATTTCTTCAAAGGCAAAATACTATGTACTCTTTCCTGGTTTTCAGTTCTGCAAATACCACCTTTTTGGATCATCAAAACATGACATCAGAATGAGTGGGTTTGAGGATTTCCTGTAGAAAACCATAGCAGCATTCATTCCTGTAGAAGTTTTGTGAGAGGAACAAGCACGGGCCTCAGAGATTTTTGGATTCAGAAAAGCAACACTTTTCTTACACTTCTTCCCGCTCACCTTCTACACTTCAGTCTGCTGATATTTTTTCACAGGAAACGGCTGAACGACCGTAAAATTGATTAATTAGAAATGTGTGCCATTTTTTGAAGAAAGTGATCTGAGTGATTATGACCTGAGTGATTATGAAGGGTTAGGTGTGTCTGTGTGTGCATGTTTTGTGTTTAATAGCTCTAGTGTGAGGGTACTGCATCACTAAAGAGAACAAGATGACTGACTTTCACTAAAATCTGATCGAGTCCATGAAAGTAAACAAGGTTTCAGAAGATCATGTCTCCAGACATTGCTTTGAGTGATAAAACCCTCTATTATTAGATTTAAAAAGAGATATTGCTCTTCTGCTGATATGATATGCATGATAGTTGTTACCAGATAGCAGCTGCCCATTGCAGAAAACTCTGGCAAGCTGAAGGAACATCATGATTAATTGGAGAACTGGTATTCACAGAAAATGTCTGGCTGCCAATGGACTGCATAGTAAATAGCATCAATTAAGTCAGCATAGCTAATGTTGTCCTGAACTAGTAATTACACTCTATGCACAAAGACCTCTTTATTAAAATAATACAATTCTGTAGAAAGTATAAGTGTACAACTATTGAATATTATTATAGCTATTTCTTAATGATTTAATAGAAATAAAAGATAAGGACTGATTTTTACCCACTTTGGCCCCTTTGGCAGATAACTATTTCTACTTGAGTTTTCTATTTTTTACTGTTTCTGTTTCACCAATCTGTTTATGTGTAAATAAAAAATAAAAAAAAAAGACCAGCATTTGGCAGAGCATTTTATAAACATCGATATGCAAATATTTAGTAAAAGTTTGGATCTTAGTTTTAAGCTGCTTGTTTTATTTTTCAAAGTCACAGTGTGTTTCTCAAGTCTGTAGTTGGTGATCATGTGGTGGTGATTCAATGGTCATGTGTTGTCGCTCATGGCTCACTGAGAAGACAGCACTGAGCTTGGCTTCTCAAGTGTTCATGTCCCTGTGTTCAGAGGAACAGGACAAAGGGTGCCCAGGACAAACTGTTCCAAGCTTTGAAGACCTGTTGATGCAAGCAGACCAGCAGAAAAAAGTATTTACCAACCTTTGCTATTTCAGTAGATATCACAAGGCTCAGTGACTTAACAGCCCATGTACAATCGATCGTGCCCACTCCCATTTGGCAAGGAATGGTTGGGGAAATGGATACATGTAGCCTTAACTACTTGAGCTCAAACATAGTGTAGTGTTGGCTGTTCCCGGGGGAACAGGAAAATGACCCCAATGACAATATTGCTCTCTTGTCCAGGTGAGAAGGGAGTGGTCTCTGTATGTTTGCACAGTGTCAGGTCATAACCTCACAACATGTACATTCAGTGTTTTATCTGTCTCACAGAGAAAGTCAACAAATTATCTGAATCCTGGCCAGACTTCAAAAGTTCAGAGGTTTGGTTCAGAAAGAGCTGCAGTCACTGATCCAAAGTTTATAAAAGCTCTCCAGATTTTCTGAGACTGTAAAACTGGGCTGGAGCAGTATTTTCCTTTAGCTTTCAACACTTCTGTTTCCCATCCTAGCTGGACAGTGGAATTGAAAAAACACTTATTCAGAAATTCCAAGAGCTTAAGAACATTTGGTCCCAGTCTGGTTCTAAAAATGAGTAAAGATCTGGAAGGCTGTCTGGTGGGGTCATATCTAACCTACCTAGTCTGTCCCGTTTTGTCTGCAGCTCCCTTCAGATTGAGCAGTATTTTTGTAGCTGGAGTCCAGTGTGACACTTGGCATGTACCCTAATAAATCATCTCCTCTTCTTTTCCCATCTGCTTAGAGGTTCCTATTAATATTAAAGTTCTTGATTCAGAAGCAGATTCCGTTTTGTCCTTGATAGTTAGCGCTATACTCTGGTGAAGAAAACAAGGGAGTCTCAAATTTCAGAACAGTAGAAAGCATGATCATAATGCCTTGGTGTTTCAGATAGGAAAATACTGTTTATAATACCATATGAGCAAAGCCTGGGATCATCAGGTTATGGGAAGAAAAAAAATTTCAGCTCCTTCTTTTAACTCTTTCTTACTGTTTTGGGATTATGCTTCAAGGACTAGCTACTCATCTGTTTTCCTCCTGCCTTTATTTTTTTTCCCAGAAGGTGGTTACAAAAGTACTGGGCCATTGCAACAAGTGGGTCAGTCACCAGCATGCTTTGTGTGTGCCAACAATGACCACTATAAGGGCAGCAGCAAACTAGAATTTACTTGAAGTCCCAGGGAGTGAGGATTAGTATTATTATATTATCAGTTTCTACTGTCAGTAAAAGAGAAGTAACTAACATATCCTCATAAGAAATTTCAGGCATGCAGATGTAGGCAGGCTTTTGCAGAGACTTCTAAAGCCACAGTTTCTAGTTTATACCCTTCATACTTAAAAACAACTGAATTGCAGAGGTATTTACATTAAGGGAGAGATATAATTTTTCAGACAATTACAAAGAGATGAGAAATTTTGATGCCGAGTGCTAGATCTGGGCTGAAATATTAAGCAGTTCAGAAGATCTCAGATCTGAGACTCTGGTAAGAGTTCATGCCTGTTGCTGTGTACAATATGGAACTTCCTCAACTCTGCTTATGCCTTCACTGAAGAACAGACAGTACACAGGGCTTCCTGGATCCTTCTGCAGGAACAGGCTGCAGTTATGTGCAGCCTCTGACTGCTCCAAGGACACCATGTTGTATATTACATATGAAGGAGCTCTGAGAGATAATTTATTCTCACCAAGACAGAAATCTTCACATACTTTACCGAGGGATTGAGTGGTGTCTAAATATTACAGATCTTGGGAAAATCTCTTAAAACCTTATTTGCAACTTTGAACCATTTGACACCTTTCTTTTCACCCCAGGAATAATTTATTTATTTATTAGAAATAATTAGAAATTAGAAATAATTTATTTATTTATTTATTTATTTATTTATTAGAAAGTTTTCTTAACTGTATTTGGAGTCCAAGATAGTCAGGTTTATGCCACTGTAATGGTACCTCCATAGCCTACCAGAATTTTTCTTTATTCATCTTTAAATAACTAAAGTAGTACCTCACAAGTAATTTAAGCATAATTCATATTTGTGTAGGACTTAGAACTCAAGTTGAAGGGAGAGTACGAATGCAACATTCACTTAATTGGGTACATTTCCTTGTGATGGACACAAACTCAGTTTAGGTGATGAACTGTGAATAGCAATTGCTACAAATGTAAAAAAAAACCCCAGCATTTGGCTTAGCAGATATACATTTTGTTGAATGAAACTGAATTTTACATTGTGTTAAATATGATATTTTAGTCCTTATTTTGTATTAATAGAGAAAGATAAAAATAGTACATAGTTAATGAAAGTAATGTACAGTTTTATACCCCCATTACCAAATATTTTTATTATTTAAATATTATTCAGAGGAGATATTTTTACCAGTTATATGTTATTTGGAATCTGAAAGTAGGAGATACTGGAATTAATATTGTGTTTGGATTTACAGTGGTCTCTTATAGAGATTAAGTTGATCTTTAGTGACTATAACTTCACCTTTGTTGCTTTTATTCCACACTGCATTTTACTTCAGTTTCAGCTTTCTTGTATTCTTGGTTAAAAAGGTAGTATAATAGTAAGGCTGAGATCCAGCAAGACTTCGCACTAAAAATATTATGCATATGCACTACATATGCAAGTCCACATTAAAAGAGCATTATTAAGTTTCTTGAGGCAAATAATTGTGAAAATGAAGTTTGAGCCTGCATGTACAATTTCAATTTGGGTAACACATTTGCATTTTAAACATCTGGTTTGTTTTCAAGTCACAAAGCTCTTGCATTTTTCAGCACACGAAATATGTCTGCTTATAGGATGCATGAAAGCTGTGAAGTCAAGAAGTCTAGATATGGGTTCAAAAATTAGAGCACCATCTTCATCAAGTGAGGTGGAGACTACTGGAAGAGAAAGGATGGTCTCTGCCCAATTGTCTCCCAGAATTCCCAGGAGATGACAATAAGCAAGTAATTAAAATGAGATTTTGTCAAACATGACTGAGAATTTTTGGGTTTTATTTCTGGATCTCGTGGTTTAGAGGTGCATTAGAAGGCAAAAGGGCCTGAACTTTGGTCATGTAAGTATTGTGAAAAATTAAGTCCCAGGTGTCACAACTGAAAAAAATGAAATGGCTACCATTATTTCAGCTGAAAAATGGAAACTACTCTATAAAACTAATTAATACTATCATACTGAATATGGCATGAAAAGTCTTGAGGACTATAAAGCTATCCTGAGAACAGCTTTTGACTAAAGTTAAGCACTTAAAGGCCATGATCACACACTGAAGAAAAAGTCAAATAAGTCAAAACAGCCAACTGAACATTGGGATTTTTTGTGAGCACTTTTCATTTCAATTCATGAAATGAGACAAAGACCCACTCAAAAATTCCCACCCCAACCCTGAATGTGTAATCATTGTATTGTATATTCACAAGGGGACCAAAGTAAGGTCAAGTGTACTGTCATTTCTGACTTTCTGAGTGTTTGACTTGGCAACTTTAATGCTTTTTATGTGTCACATTTGCTATAAATTTGTGGTCAGGACTTTATTTTTTTTGTATTATTCTTACTTCTCAATGTCTTGAAATAACTCAGCACAGCCCAGTTTCACCTCACCTTTAAAAGAATTACAGCATTTTAGATGTGGTTTTGTACTTAGTGAAGAACGAAATTTTGACATAGAAGAACATTAGTTCATTTCAAGGAAAGTTTGCTGCTAGAAACTTTCAGAAAAAGCTATTTTTTCTCATCAGAAGCTGAGTAGAAATGAGCTAAATCTGTAAATACAGCTGACCTTCTCCTGTGAAGATCATAGAACCAAAGAATCATAGAATGGTTTGGGTTGGAAGGGACATCTGGAGGTCATCTAGTCCAACCCCCCTGCAGTGGGCAGGGACATCCCCAACTAGATCAGGTTGCCCAGAGCCCTGGCAAGCCTCGCCTTGAATGCCTCCAGGGATGGGGCCTCAACCACCTCCCTGGGCAACCTGTTCCAGTATTCCACCACCCCTGTGGTGAGGAACTTCTTTCTAATATCCAGTTTAAATCTACTCCTCTCCAATTTAAAAACCATTGTCCCTTGTCCTTTCACTGCAGGCTTTTGCAAACAGGCCCTCTCCAGCCTTCTTGGAAGCTCCTTTTAGGTACTGGAAAGTCACTAGTAGGTCCCCCCGAAGCCTTCTCTTCTCAGGTTGAACAATCCCAGCTCCCTCAGTGTGTCCTTGTAGGAGAGGTGTTCCAGCCCCCTGATCATTC
>VWZO01001416.1:108296-122939 GCA_013396975.1 Bucco capensis | reverse complement strand
TGCCTTTATAATTTGATGGTGCTAGTGTGCACTGTGCACCGGTGTCCACTAGAGCCTTGTATTTTCACGGGCTCAATGTGCCAGGCCATTGAATCCACACAGTCCAGTATACCCGGTCATCCCTTTCCTCCTCCTGGCCAGAGACAGGGACCCTCTATTCCTGTTCCTGGTCAGAGTATTCACTGTCTGACCCTCGCTGTGATAGACCACAAGTGCTCTCATCAGTCTTCCCATATCTGTGAGATTGTCGACTACCCTCTTGTGTTTCCACAGTGACAACATTGACAGCCTTTTTGGGTGGTCTTTTCTTGACAGATGTTTTCCCTTTCAGTTCTTGTACATGGGCTTCCAACTTAGAGGTGGGTTCACCCTCCCATCTCCTCATGTCCTACCCCTGCTCACGTAGGGAAGACCAGAGTATGCTACGTGGTATGCGTCTGAGTCTCTCCCTTCCTCTGTCTGGGCCAGGGGAGGACTGAATTCCTGGGGTGCCTCTAACATTCAGGGTACTGGCCCTCAGTGATGAGGTGGTATCAAAGCTTTCTTCAAAGTTCTGAAGCCAAGAGGATGCTACCTCCACAGTTAGTGTGTCCATCTGAGGGTAGTACGTTGCTGCCAAGCCAGCCAGATATGATGCTGGGCCACCTTTAATCACTTTTCTCCACATAGCCGGTGTGCACGGGACATCCTCTGGGTCTTTGGGGTGCTCTTTGTTATCTAGTCAAATCTGAGTCATGATAGATGAAATGCTGGATATGAGCCAGCAATGTGCACTCGCAGCCCAGAAGGCCAACCGAATCCTAGGCTGCATCAGGAGAGGCATGAGCAGCAGGTCTAGGGAGGTGATTCTGCCTCTCTACTCTGTGCTTGTGAGGCCCCACCTGGAGTACTGCATCCAGTTCTGGGCTCCTCAGCATAAAAAAGATGTGGACCTGCTGGAACGAGTCCAGAGGAGGGCCACAAAGATGACTAAAGGACTGGAGAACCTCCCCTATGAGGATAGGCTGAGTTGGGATTGTTCAGCCTGGAAAAGAGAAGGCTTCAAGGGGATCTTATAGCAGCTTTCCAGTACCTAAAGGGGGATTATAAAACAGAAGGGGAGAGACTTTTTAAGCGGTCAGACTGTGATAGGACAAGGGGGAATGGCTATAAGCCGAAGGAAGGGAAATTTAGATTAGAGATTATGAGGAAGTTTTTTACCCGGTGAGTGGTTAGGCACTGGAACAGGTTGCTCAGAGAGGTTGTGGGTGTCCCATCCCTGGCAGTGTTCAAGGCCAGGCTGGATGCGGCCCTGGGTGACCTGGTCTAGTGATTGGCATCCCTTCTCAGTGCAGGGAGGTTGGAACTAGATGATCTTTAGGGTCCCTTCCAACCTGGCCATTCTGTGATTCTATGATACTTATTTGCTGTGATTTCATCGCCTTGGTAACACTTTGTGTTTCTGTGTGGCCATTTCTATTATATACTCTGTCTGTTCACCAGCTCTGTTTCCTCATTCTGGTTGCTTTGAGCACCAGGTTTATTTTTGGTTATTGTTTAATCTATTGAAGCATATAACCTCAGATCGACATGATGTTTCAGATTTGTCTCTCAATATTGCATATTTTTCTTGACTTGGAAAGCCTGGGGTAAACACTACACATACTAGTAGTGAAATGCAGTACAGATTGCCTCTTCAACAACTTACACTATATTTTGTTATAGAAAAAAAATACATTGGGCAGACAACAAAACTGCTTGCAGCAGTGAGTGGGAGTTTAAACTAACTAAAGAGCTTTGATTCTCGTGTCCTCTAGTTACACTAAATACCAAAAGATAGTATCACAACATAGCATAAAACAAAAACACTGAAGGCAACTCATTTGTTTATTACTGTTTTGTTTAAATTTATGGATTCACATATTCCATTCTGGATGCTTAGAGAGTTGTATAAATATGGTTTTGCCTGGGTAGATGATTTTTTTTTTTTTTGCCACAAGTTATAACGTTTATCATGCTGATGAAGCAATGGTTGGGGGACAAATATGACATTAAAAATAGACTTGGATTTCCCAATCATCTGCTGAAGGGCTGCTTGCAAACCCATGCAGCAATGTTGATTTGTGGGTAGTTGATTTTCTTGGCCATTGTTTTTCCACTGTGTGATGTTGTGAGGTTATTTCTAGGCAAAATGAAATATACAGTTATACATAGTAAGAGAATTGTATAGTAGAAAATGTTCTTGGCACACACATGCTACTCGGAATGAGAACATAAACATGCGCTTGAATGGACTAGCTGTTTTTTGTTTGTTTTTCCATTGGTAAGCCAAGAAATAAAGCACAATCCATTTTGAACTTACTTTTTCCATTATTTTATTTTTTTTAAGATTAAGATACAAAATCTTATTTTCCTTTGGACCCAGTTCCAAGACTCTGGACCAAGAACTTACTTAAGTGATATTTCCATCACTCTACAGATGTTACTTATTCACTTTTCGACCTAGTTCAAAAATCTTAAAAGATCCAGATATTTGAGAAAACAAAAAATTATTTCCTTTTCGCAATATTGAGTTCAGGTTTTCATCCTGATATAAATATAGAACTGAAATTCACCAGCGGACAGAGGCCAGCAGAAAGCTATGCACAAACACTGTGTTTCGCAGTGTTTGAATGGGGGAATAGTTCAGTTCTTCCTCCATCACTTCAGGTTTGCAATACCTGAAGCCAAGACAGTATGTGGTTAGGCAGAGAGCATAAGCTAGGGTTGGACTTAATGACTGAGGGCTTGATTTGAGGCTAATTGAAATAGAAAGAAAGTTTTCCATTTATTTCATTGGTCTTGGGACCAGCCTCAGACTATCTAGCCCTGTCTCATTTCCTCAACAGAAACAGAGACTGTGGATGCTGTTCCAACACATGAACTGGAGCTGCTGATTCAAAGAACTACAACATACTTCTAGGTTGTTTCTCTTCAGGAAATCAGGTTATTTAAACCTTTAGAGGGTGAAATTAATTTCATATACAGCAAGAAAAAAATTGAATTAAAGCATTTCTGGTAGAACAAAAAATTTCCAGAGCTTGTTAAACATTCTCAGGCTAAAGAAAAGATGTGGCACAGTGTCCTGTACTATGAGATCATTTCCCACCATTCTAGGAATATATTGTCTCATTATTCTGCCTTGAAATGNGGTGGGGCCTCACCAGGGCAGAGTAGAGGGAGAGAATAACCTCTCTTGATCTGCTGGCCACGCTCCTCTTAATGCATCCTAGGATGCCATTGGCCCTCTTGGCCACAAGGGAGATGGATACAAGCAGGATTCGGTTGATGATTTCTAGGTATAAAAAGTCACTTCTTTGAAGAGGCGACTAATAATTTTCTTTATAAAAAAGAGAGAATAATTGAAGAATTCAAATGACATGAGCAATTTGCGTGTTTAATGTCACATATTTTCTTCTGGTTTTATCCTCACATATACAACAGAATGGACATCCTCTTTTACCTTGGAATTTTGCATTTATTTTTCCATCTAGATGAATTTTTTGAAATTCAATTTGCATTAAATCTTCCTCTTTCCATCAGGCCCCAAGTGTCTTTGGTACATATGCAGATGGAGTCAAACAAAGGTCAGACTCTCTTATCTGTTGGATTTATGCCCTACACTGGAGAAAAATAGTTAATAAGTTGCAGAAAACAGATTGGTTTTACTCTTGTGACAGAACAGTTAGAGATTTCTGTCTGCTGTTGCTCAGGCTGTCAAACATTCCTAGAAACTGCAATTAGACAAACTGGTAAAAAAAAGGGGGATAAAATAAAAGAAGCAGCAAGCTGAACAAAGTCAGAAATCTGGAGTGGGCATCTAGACAAAAGAAGTTACTTCCGTTTTCTAACCAGACTGTGCTAGTAATTTTGTAATTCCAGGGTTCTTTTCCTCCTCCCTCCCATCCCCAGCAGTGCTTCAAAATTAGTGCAGTTTTCATGGTTCACTTATTAGAGTATGAAATGCATGAGGTTTGGTGAGTAGCAACAATGAACCCTAAAATTAAACATTTAGTACTGAAATGTCTATATTATCCTGCATAAATATGCCTATGTTTTTGTTGGATGGGTTCAAGAGAGCTAAACAGGCTGGGAAAACCTGAAGTCTCCTAAAACAACTATGTGAGGGAAACAGGAAGCAGTTATTTGACTCAAGTGGTGATTGGGGAGTGGGGAGATCAGTAAGTCAAAAACTGAGCAAGACACTTGAGAGGTGTTGTAATAGAGTTGAAATACAAGGTTAATAGCAGACAGTTAAGAGATTAAACTGCTTATTCTCTCTCTCTTTACGCTCCATGATTCTTACCTTTATGCTGCATTATCTGGGATTGATATTTTCTGGTTTCTCAATGCATTATCTTGCATTTAATATTTTCTTTTTTTCCTTTTATCCTTTTCTCACCAACTATCACACTTGACCCACTACATCTTACAGCAGCTTTTGGACCCAGATAAAAACTGGATATTGCTCTATACATTACAACAGAGGACTTTGACTTGTGCTGAAGGCCATAATTGTTCAGAAAAGCACTTCTTTTACATTTCAGGTGCACGCTTAGGTCTTGCATGGAGCCCTAAGCTATTTATTGACAGACAAGTTTATGAATAAGGGATTTGTTACTATGGGTGGAATAGTGAGTGGCTGCCTACACAAATGCCTCCAGCAGCCCACACTTTGGAAACCCCTTTGGGCTGAGCACTGGGCTGGTGGTTCTGTGTCTGTTGTTGTGGTATTCTGACCAAGAGCAGTTGTATGAGATCAAGTCATATACAAGATATGCAGTACCTTGTACTACTGTTTGCCACAAACATTGTTGCCTTATCTTTTTCTTTTTCAGACTTGCACTCCCCTAACTGAGCAGTTCAACTTCCCTCCAATTGCTCACAGATACTTCTTGAAAAGAACTTCCCTTCATCCACACTTTGTTCTTCACCTGGTATCTTTCCTTTGTTCTTTTGTATTCTGCAAGAGCTAACCTGTAATAGAAAGCACTACTGCTCTGTACTGTGCTTGCTGTTTTCCTTCCCATATTTACTACCTCTGATGCCTTCTGGTTATATTCACTTGTTCTGCTTTGGAGTGTTTTATCTGGTGCATCAAATTTACTTTATTTTTCTCATATGTCTGATGTCATCAGCTGATATCATTTACTGAGACTCTTCTTTGAGGGTATACATTATTTTCCAGATTATCTGGCAGGGTCATGTCCCCTTGCTTTTACAGAACCCAAAATGCTGCATTCTGCTGTCTGAGGTACCTTGGTTACACAGAGGCTGCTACAGAAAAAGTTCCTTATGCTAGTCACAAACAACCCACCAAAGCTGGTGGAGATGTGGAGATTTGTAGTAGAAATGTTTAAATTAGTATCTAGGACAGTAAATGGATAAGTCTGGATGCAGAAACACCAGAATGAGTAAACAGTTGGAGTTACAAGAGTGGCATGTACTGATGACAGGTCATCAGGATCCTAACAGCTTTTCAAATTACCTAGATTGGAATACAAAGTAGAATGAGTAAAACCTGATGACTCACAGAGCTGGAACAGGATGGAGAGATTAATCACTGTCACCCCCTGAGGAGCGCAAGAAGGCACAGGACTGCCAGCTGAGAAAGAAGAGGAGACATGAGGAAGTGTTGATAGTTGACAGAGCCTTTGTCTTGAGGCAGAGAACCCTGAACAGCACACCTGGATGTGACCATCTGGGCAGACAACTCAAGTGCAACAAGCGTTAGCAGTTGTGAGTGGGATGGGGATATGAAGGTATGACGGAAATTGGCTTTGTTTTAAAGTAAAAGTTCCCTTCTCCTACATGTTGTTGCATGATTTGCTGTATTGTTGTTACTATAGTACTGCAGCATTATTTCCTGCAAGCGGGGCAAATTTGCCGTCTCAGGGATGACAGGTAGCTGAGCTTCCCCTGGGACAGATCTGATCCGAACCCAGAAGTGGGAGGAGGAGCAAGNACAGCAGAGGGAGCATTAAACTCATTGCCCACGCTAAAGTGTGGGGAGTGATACCCATGTTGCTATAATCCTTGGATGGGTAGGATGAGCTCATTAGCCTTCTGGCAGTCATCCTAGGAGAGGGACAACTCTGATTCCAAACCCGGGCAGATGGAGCTCGTTTAGCCCTGTGAGGCCTTCCATCTAAGAGAAGGACACTCTAATAAAACCTACGTCCTAAGGACTTGGCTGGCAGCATCCAAGCTTGCTAGGCCCTGGCAGATGAACCTTAGGACTAAAGGGTGGGTCCAGCTCTGTGCATGCTGTGTCTCACCTAAAAAAATCCATAGCGCAGGCTTGAGGGTGCTATCTGCTATCCTCTTTTTATCAGCACGCTTGGAAAAGGCACTGATGAGGAGCATGGATGGAGCCCTCCCTGGATCTTCGTTCGCAAAGCCTAGCCATACAATACAATAGCCATATAATCTCCTCCTCTATAGTGTTGGATTCCAGATGATTTGCCATGTTTTCTAGTTAGACAAAATATTTCTTGATGTCTAAATGATTTAGAAGTAAAAGAGTGTTAACAAACACAAAAACATGTTCCTGGGAGGATCTAACATAAGGAGCTGGGGGTCATACAGATCCTGGTTTTTAGATGCTGGACACCAAACTATCAAGTTTGCCTCTTAACTAAAGGAGTTAAAGACTGCAGATAGATTAGATGGGTGCTTCCAAAACTGTCAGCGTAAGAGCAAGGAACCCTTAGTAGAACCTTAGCTTATAGTCAGCCCATAAAAAACACCGAGCTCTTCAATTTTAAGTCAAGGCTATACAGAATTGTTTATGTCTGCTCCGAAACCACAGACTGGAGACCCTTTTTGAGGCAGATGCTCTGCCATAGGAAGACAGGCAATTCAGCTGGTGCTGCAGTTCCAAAGTGCAGTATTAGTTTAGCTGTAGGTGGTTTGTAGGAATGCTTGTATTTTAGTTCAAAGGCCATTGTAATCCTCAATTGCAATTTTTACTCTGTGAACATATGTAATTGGTATTTCACAAATCTGCAAACTTACTTTAAATGGACGTCTTACTAAATGCCTGTTAAATATTAACTCACTTTCATGGCACCTTTAGAGATTATTTAAAGTCCTATTAGGACACATTAGAGTGAGAAACAAATATCATGACATGTCCAAGGCCACTTAGTTGTTGGAACAGAATAACTAGTAACAACAGGGAATGAGATGGTCTGGCTGTCTTCTGTATTCATTTCATGCTTCCTTCACTGCCACTATCCCATAGCACATTGTATGTGAATTGAAGCCTGCAAACACTTTTGCCCAATTAGCAGCCCTTCAATCAATGGTCTCATTCAGCTGTCTCAATTAATGTTGGCTTTTACCAGTTCCCTTTCCCGTTTGGATTCAATAGAACATTTTGTAAGTGAGAGCTGATGATGAGGAACCAGCAAAACTCATGTGGGCTGGTGTTCCATTTTATGCCTTTTTAATGGATTTCTTTTAATTATTTGCTTCTCAGAAAGACCCTCTGTCTCTCTCTTTTCTTTTAAGCTGGTATTCTTAGTTAATAATTCTGTTTCATTTAAAGTTAATGCCAAATTAGGGTTCTTTGATAGGGTGTTTGCTTTGTAAATGGAGAGCTGGTAAAGCAGTGTGCTCATTTCTGTTGTCACTCCAGTGTTTAATTTTGTTTTTGTCAGATGATTATCTGTTATGTACACAACAGTGTAGTTTCATACTTGCCATTTGCCTCTCTCGGTTACGAGATATTTGTAGCACTACTGTCTCAAGGCTTCTTGTTTACAGACATCTGACTGCAGCAAACTTACACTTCTAATTTTTATAAGCCTAAAAGACATGAAGTTGCAAAAGAGGAAGAACTTTTTAAATATAATTGTGCATTAAGTATGGTTACTGAGTCATTGTTTCAGTTTTATACAGTACATATTTCTGGCTAGTGTAAAATGCACTAAGAACCAAATTTTAAAACCATCTGCACCTCCTGTTTCTGCCTAGGACATTATTTGTGTTTTTGGCTTTGTACCCTGAGCTAAATACAGAATCTGTAATTAACCCTTTGAGACATGAGTTTCCCATCAGTGTGTGGAACAGGAACATGTTTTTAATTAGGTAGTAGAACTCCTAGGATTTATAATCACTCAAAATTTGCTCCCTGATGAAGCCAAAGGTAGTACATGTTAAATGAATCCAGAGAAAAAAAAATAAAAAAGACTCTGTGCTCTGTGTGTTTAAATAAAGCTAAATTTGTGTCATACTCCCACCACAGCCAGGAAACTCAAATTTAAGACCAGCGGTATATTATTAATAAAAGATATTTTAATAAATATGATCAGGGTTAGATACAATTTTCTTACTTGAAGAGGCAGCCTTTTAATCTATATAATTTTTCTTTTTGCTAAGATTTTTTTTTTAAGATCTGTTCATGCCCTTAGGAATTCCCCAGGATGCCCAGTATTCTTCCAATATAATGGATCAGACAGTCAATTAAAGGAGCTCTGTGTAAAGCTGAACTTGGCTCAAGTCCAGTAAAATGTCTGGGTACTTGACTAACATAAAGCAAGTGAATAGTCCTGTTGAAGCCAATGGAATTAGTTGCATAACTGAAGTTAGCCACACACTTAAATGTGTTAGTGCATTGTGGCCCAAAGAAACACTCTGGCTGTTTAATGATAAAATGGGACATTGGTGTTCTGATGTGCCACAGCCTGCCTTAATCCAAAATCAACAGAATACTTCAGTGGGGATGTAGTATTATTTCAATCCTTAGTTAAACTTCATAAAGAGAATTTAATATTGATATGTATAATAAAACATGCTATAAATAGTTATCAAAGCACAGGGTTTGTGTTCTTATTTGGCTGTATTTGCTACTCAATCATGTCAGTTTTAAATCAGAAATTCCAGAAATGCCTAATTCAAGAAGAGGTCCTAAGGGTCTGGAAAATATTATGCTTTAAATAAAAGCTTGTTTAAGTTACACAAGTATAAGGGAAGGAAAAAAATTCAGACTGGGAAGCCTGTTCGTTTGTCTTTGTTTACAATTAACTCAAAATTAAATATTTTTTTTCAGAATTTTACTGAAATCCTTCACATTTACATATGATATCTCTGAGCATCAAGTTTCAGCCTAAGTGAATTTTTGTGGACAATTGATAAAACACTACAGTTTCAAGTAAAGGTCTCCAGACCAGCTGAAAAGAGCTTCTGCTGTGTAATTATTGGTCTAGAGAATCTCTGTGGTCTTTCTGTTGATACAGTGCAGTGGATAACTTTTACTCTTCCGAGGAGAAAATTTCCTCCCCCTTTCCCATGTCCATTGTAATGATCTTGATCAGAAGCCAGGCCTGATCCTGCTAGCTTCATAGGAAAACAGAGGCACTGCTTACAGAGGGTTTGCAGTCCAGAGTCTGTAAAAATGAAAAGAACAAAACCTGATCTTAGTGCAGTTATTTACGCCTAAGATAACTGGGTATAAATTGATGACATTCATGTTTTGTTTAACCTTGTCTTTCATCCAAGAGCTGGTGTAAATGAACCCCCCAAGTTGAAAACAATAGATAACCAGGTTCACAGGGTAGGCAAGGCATATCTCCAGAGGATTATTGCTCCATGAGATTTAAGGTACCATTTCAAATAAACTTATTTAGATGTGCATGAAGTAACATGGCTTTCAAAAGTAGCACTGCATCCTCTGCCTTCTGGCACAAAACTTACCACAAAGCCACACAGAGAGTCACACTAACACAGTGGATGCAGTTTTGGGACTAAGGAGCTGAGAACAGGAACAGGGGCAGGCTGCAGTCATTGCTTGGCTGAAGAGATGGCGTAAACTAACTTTAGGTGAAACATCAGCTTTAGAGAGTAAAACTGCCCTAGCACTGGCTGACCACAGAAATACAACTTGGACAAATTAAAATCTTAAAATTCATTTTGAACAAATTGCAATTTAGGCTGTATGCAGTAAGCACATTTTTAATGCTTTTCTATTAAAAAATACCATTGTTTATACTTTTATATTAAATAAGATCTTTGAAGATATTCAAAACCCACCTAGATGTCAGCCAGTGCAACCTTTTCTAGGTGAACCTGCTGTGAAAGGGGGATCATATCTCCAGAGGTCCTTTCCAACCCCTAACACTCTGTGATTCTATGAAGATCCTTACGTTTAGCAGCAAAGTGTACATATAGCTCAGTACCTGCCCATTTGAGACCTTCAGATCCCTCAGTATGTTGTTTTTTTCTGTGCATCACCTGAGATATTCAAGTGCACAGAACTGACACTGCACTCTAGCACTGAAAGATCTGCACCTCTGCACTGCAGTTATGAGTTAATAAATGAGCATCTAGTTGGAAAGTAGGATAATACCTCTTTCATATTAAGATAATTGCCTATTGTGTTACCTTCAGCACCTCAGTGGTTCCTGCTGCTCTGCTTTCTGGCTCCTAGCCTTCTGTTGTACTTTAGGATGCTCTGATGAGAGAGGAGATCCGGTGACTCACTTCTTTTCCCTTTTGGCTGCTCTTTGGCCTGATGCTCAGGCTTGAAGTTCCATCTGCCACATCTGATTTTCCTCTGATTCCTTGATGAACTGATCCAGTTTTCTAACACAGAAGAAAAGTATTTGGTGTCTGGGTTAGCATTCTGCTAATTTAGCATCCCAAGTTCTTTCTCAGAAGGTCTAGATGAATATGCAGTCATTAGGACTCCTAAGCAATGTGCTAATAGTAGTAAGAATTTTAACATGTATTAATATACTTATAAAATATTTCTTTTATGGTTAGTACTTCAATATCTTCTGTGTTGCAGGTATTTTTATTCTGGGTTTAAATTTAAACAAATTTTAGGTAATATGATCCTTTAGGAGAAACACCTGTATTTTAGTCCTACAGCAATTAATCATATAGTAATTAATTATTTGCCTCGTCCTCCAATGACTTTTACTTTGCATATTTGTTTACACAAAATGCTACCTCATCAACTGGTAATGTTTTACAAATGTGCAAATGACTATACAAGCTGCAAAGCTGTGTGAAAATCAGGTTTCTTATCTTGGTTGGTTGGAGGGAAGCCATTATGCTTTTTAGAATATGTCTGGCAGGCTTGTCCTTTGCTCCAGAGCTTCTGGTAAGGCAGCGGTGATGCTGAAGTCCAAAGGGGAAAAATGGAAAGAAGGTAGGATATACTCTATAGGTTTGTATGATGGTTTATATTTACTTAAAGTAAACAGGAATTGCTGCAGAAGCTTTGGTAAAGAGGTTTATTAATCATGATTCTTCACACTGTATCTACATATTACACTTCTTTATTAGTTAAAAGTCTAAAGTCCCTTGTTACTTATTTGTGGTATAATAGCAAAAGAAGCAAAGCAAAAGTATTTGCTGAAACACATTGACTGTCCTCCCATCTCTTTGTTTTCTCTGATACTGGAAAAATCAGAGCTGGCTGCAAAACTGAAATCTGTAGTTTTCAGATCCTGGCAATGAAGAAGAAAAGCAAGTATTTTTTTTGTCTGTTTGCTTTCTGTTGAGAAAGCTAGTATCAACATACAAGTGCATGTTCTTACTTTTGTTGTGTCCTTTTAGGGCATAGCTGGGCCAAAATATTTTACTTCATTTTAGAGTGTAAATGGACTATAACCATATAATTCTATGGTTGGTTGGGCTCTATGGGCAACATAGTGTCCTGATTTTATCTTCTGCTTCTCCTATCTTAGTATGTTACCTGTGTTCTTATGGACTTCATGTGTATCATGTTCACATACCTAATCTACTAATGTAAACTGTTTCCTGGTAGTGATTATACGTTGCTTTCAATTTGATAGCATCAAAGCATTCTAACATAATTAAAATACTAATTGCAGAAATACAAGGAGAGAGTAATTCTGTACTCTATCACAGTAAAAAAAATGCCTACAAGAACTTATGTAGAAAAAACTTGTGTAAAAGGGTCATCTTTGAACATTGCTGATCACAAGTTACGCAAGCTGGTAGAGAACAAGCATCTTGGATAATTGGGACTTAAGAGGATGGACAAATGCTGTAGCAGTTTCTCAGAAATGCAGTGAGATCCTTGGTTTTGGAGGTTGGGGAATTAAGATATTACTGGTTCTTAATACTCTGATGTTACTCATAAGCTGGGTCTGCTTTGAGGGCTTAAAGCAGACAAAAGTCTGTCCCAGTCTGAGTTATTTTGTGTTTCTATGTTTTCTGATGAGTGCTCTGCATCTGCAGCTCATGCTTTTAAATCATAGGCTGATCTTTTGGCTCAGAGGAGTACAGTTTATAAGCTTTGATACTCAGGCAGTGATGATATTTCAGCACCATGTGGAATAACCTCAACAGGTGACTGTGTACAGATATTTCTGTGCTATAATATGTAGCTGATATATTTTGGTGGTTTAGTCACGCAAGAGGCCAAGAACTAAAAGCAATGAGCATGGAATAATGTAATGCTGAAATTAGACTATTTAATGTGTGTGAGTGGTTGACTAACAGCTTCCACAGCCAACATAGTTCTGTGAAAAGTCTTCACCTCTCCCTCTCATTGCTTGCTAAGACTGTATCCATCTACAGAAGAGGTCCTCTAGCTCTGAAAATTCCTTAACTCAAACTTTGTTATTTTGTGAAAGGTATAGAGTTATATAGTATTTCATTAACTCCATGAAAGGAAAAAAACACTTGTACTGGAAATGTTTGGAAAATATTTATTGTGGAGAAAGTGAAGCTGGTACATTGCATTTCTCATAGCACCTGAATCAGTTTGAAATGTTATTTGCAAGGTAAATGAATTATTATAAAGATATCTCAGATAACATGTAATTCACTACTGTGTTTTCACATATTTTATCTGTGCCTGTATGACAGCAGAAAAATAACTCAAAATAAACCACTTACCACGTAAAATTAAAATTCCAGTGTATCAATCACAGGTCTTTGAGCTACTTGATATGCAGAGGTGTCTAAGAACCAAGTGTGAGCTACACTTTCTAAAGGCTGAGTCTCTACTGAGAAACTCAACAGGTCCTGCTCGCAGCCTTGAGCAGTCTTCTGCAGGTGCCCCATACTCTTAATTGTTAGCATGTTTCCTGGCATGATTCTGGTGCATGCCAACTGACAGTCTCCTAGAAAGTCCTTGGGCAATTTCCAAGGAACATCACAGGCCAGGGGCAACACCTACCAGACAGTAAGACAGGAGCCTATATATAGAGTATAGGGGTAAGGTTTACCTATATGGAAGGTGAACTGTGTCCTGCCATGTGCCCCCAGGGACTTCAGTGCTCTTGAGGCTCCTTCAGTAGAATAGGCAAAAGATAGAATCATTATGGTTGGAAAAGACCTCTGAGATCGAGTCCAACTGTCCACCAACACTACTATGCTCACCACTAAACCGAGTCCCCAAGCACCACTTCTGTATGTTTTTCTGAACACTTCCAGGGCTGGTGATTTCACCACCTCCCTGGGCAGTCTGTTCTGATGCCTGATAACCTCCTCAGGGAAGAAATTCTTCCTAATATCTAATCTGAACATCCCCTGGCAGAACTTGAAGACCTTTCATCTAGTGCTTATTACCTGGGAGATCAGACCAAGCCCCACCTTCCTACTGCCTCCTTTTGGGCAGGTGATAAGAAGTAGGGGGGAAAAACCCCCTGTGATTAATCCTTTATGAGGCTTCATTTTATTTAGTGCTTTATTGTGATATTTACTCTGTACTCTGTTTTCGGTTATGTAACCTAAAAAATTTGGGTGGACAAATTAGATTTTGCTCTGTAGAATCACTTCAGTTCATGCTGGACAGTTTTCAAGTATTAACTTTCCTCACAGTTGTCCTCATCTCCCCTGAGGCCACCTCTGTACTAGGGATGTGTGCCAGCATAGCTGTGTCAGTCTGCATATAGTATCACAGTATCACAGTATGTTAGGGGTTGGAAGGGACCTAGAAAGTTCATCTAGTCCAACCCCCCTGCCACAGCAGGATCACCTAGACGAGGTCACAAAGGAATGCTCCCAGGCAGCTCTTGAATGTCTCCAGAGAAGGAGACTCCACAGACATCCTGGGCAGCCTGTTCCAGTGCTCTGTCACCCTTACTGTAAAGTTCCTCCTCATGTTAATACTAAACCTCCTGTGGTCCAATTTGCTCCCATTCCCTCTTGTCCTAACATTGGATGACATTGAGAAGAGCCTGGCCCCCTCCTCCCGTCACTCGCCCTTAACATATTTATAAACATCTACGAGGTCCCCTCTCAGTCTCCTCTTCTCCAGGCTGAAGAGACCCAGCTCTCTCAGCCTGTCCTAATAGGGTAGATGCTCCACTCCTTTAATATTCTTGGTGGCCCTGCACTGGACTCTCTCCAGCAGCTCCCTATCCTTCTTGAGCTGGGGGGCCCAGAACTGGACACAGTATTCCAGGTGGGGCCTCACCAGGGTGAGTAGAGGGGGAGAATAACCTCTCTCAATCTGCTGGCCATTCTCCTCTTAATACATCCTAGGATGCATTTGGCCCTCTTGGCCACAAGGGTATATTGCTGGCTCATGGTCATCTTCCCATCCACCAGGACTCCCAGATCTTTTTCCCCAGGGCTGTTTTCCAGCAGGTCAGTTCCCAGTCTGTACTGATACATGGGGTTGTTCTTTCCCAGATG
>VWZO01001416.1:91064-107145 GCA_013396975.1 Bucco capensis | reverse complement strand
CTCTTACTAGATTTCCTACTCTTTGGGATGCACTGATCTTGAGCCTGGAGGAACAGGCGCTTGAATACTAGCCAGCTTGCTTGGGCCCCCTTACCTTCTAGAGCCCTGTCCCACGGGACTTTATCAAGCAGTTCCCTGAGAAAGCCAAAGTTGGCCTTTCTGAAGTCCAGGGTAGCAATCCTGCTCTTGTCTCTGTGCTTACTACCCACAATCCTGAACTCCACCAACTCATGGTCACTACAGCCAAGGGTGCCCCTACCTTCACATCCTCAACAATGTAATCACGTAAGTGTAATTTCTGACCAGTGCAACAATCCCAGCTGTGCTGTCTGATAGAGACACAACTAGTCTGTCAAATTATTCTTTAACACTATAGCTGGTTTAGTTTTATCCAAAGATTGAACATCTTGAGAAGCTGTGCCTGTATTACATTTCAGTGCCAGCATTCCTGTACCAACAGAGCACTGCAGCTCAGGATACAGCCTTAGGCAGAGCATGATCCAAAGATTAAAGTGATAAAACTAGCCTGCAAAGTAGTTTGCAGGTGAGCTCTGTTACCCACCATCCACTCCCTGAAAGATTCAACAAGCAAACATTCATTACCCTCAAGATCTCTATGTAGATTTTTGCATGCTTATTTCTCCCATACAAGCAGGAGCATGTTGTATATTGAGTTGGTTGCTGGAGTGAAACTGTTTGAACTTTTTTCCAAAGCAAATGTGAACGCGTAACTAACTGCAAACATCATAATCGGTCTAAAGGAAAAGCAGCTGCACTTATGCATTTTTTTTTAATTTTTCAGTGTCATGGTAAAAATCTCTGCAAAGACTTGTGTGTGAAAGAACCTGTAAAGCTTCCCATTTAATCATTAATAGGAACCATTTCTGTTAGTGGCTGGTACATTGCTGAAAACTGGCAGAGCAGATTTATTTTTGCTCTCTGTGGACCAAACTCAGCTCTGAGATAAGGAGACTGAAATTCCACTGAAGATTATAGGAATAGTGCCTAGGTTTCAAGCTTTTTCACTCTAACCCTAGGAAAGAGAGAAATACTTGATTCCCAAACCTTAGCAGGAAGGCAGGTATATCTTACTGAAGACTGAAAGTCAGTGCCTCCTTTGTCAAAATTAATTCATCAAAGCACTCTTCTTTGCTAGAGACCATAACAAATCTTTCTTATTTCCTGTGTCATAAAGGACTTAGCAGGAAGCTTAGTGCTGATCAGGATATTGCACCATCTGATTCGGTGCACCTACTCCATGGTGCCAACCACTAACCTGTTGATTTTTGCTTGTTGATGTGGGTGCTCAGACCAGGATTTAAAGCTGAAAAAGTAATGACCCTTCTCTAGTAATGCCCAGGGGGTTGACAGCATGTAAATGTGTATGTGAAACTATAATCTATTGTTCGTAGAGATCTGTTAGTATGGGAGGAGGTGCTAGCTGTGATTTCTGGTTTATTTATCCTTCTGTACTCCTGAAATCTCATAATAGCTAACTATTTATTATTATAGTATCATATATGATTTTTTTTCCTGAAACAACCTTCATAGACCAGATAGATGTCAGAAATTTTAAGGAAGTTTTGCATGCCCACATGAACTACATCATACTTTACAGTGGAAGTATTGTAGCATTCAAAAGGTTAGGGAAGAAACTGGGTCTCAGAGAAGAGAAGCTTCTATTGATCAGTCACTGAGCTGACAGCAGTGTTACAAATGCTTCGTTGTAAGTTAGTGCATGTCCTGTTTCAACCAGCAAGCTTGTAGTGAAAGAAAATATTTCTTAGCCCTCTTGCTATTCCACCCTTAAGTAATACCCTTTGTTCCCTTATCTCTATAGAAAAAGGCTCAGTGAGGTGACAGCAGAGTAGCCTGTCACAACTGGAAGGTTTTCCTATAGTAGGAAAAATTTTTGCTGCCCCTTTGGACAGTTTTTAAACACCATAATGCATCTAGAGTACTATCTGTTGAAACTGGAGGTCTGTCAATCACAACAAGAGTAACAGGCTTTGCTTTCATCATAGGTGCTGCTCTCAGAGGTACATGCTGTCTTGCTGCAGGAGTCTGGATCTAAGGAGCTATGTTCAGGAACTTCAGGAAGGAATCCACCTGGTCTGAATCTCCATTGGCACGTCCAGGATGACTGGATCCATTGTAAACACTAATAACCTTTTCTTAAACGGAAGGGAGTGAGGGAAGTAATGTGACAAGGGCATGTGATGAAGTTTATGTTGTTTGAAGGTCCAGGGCTGGAGCAGGATGTGACAACAGCTATTTGTTTTGCTACTAGCATGTAGTAGAACAAAAAGCAACCAACCAAAAAATATAAACCCTAAACCCCTAAGGTTAGCATAGCTGCAAGTGCTTATCTTGGGACTTCTTGCAGGAATAGGAGGAAACACGTTTATGAAAGCAAGGTATTCTGAGACAAGCAAGAAGAATTCCTGAGCCCGTATCATGAACTACACATCATATTTTTAGTTCTCCAAGTTCTTGAGTATTTGGATCTATTTTTTTTGTTTGCCAAGAGTTTCTTTTTAGTAATTTGGGTTTGTGAAATTATGTCAGAGTCATCCTGCTCTGAATCTGCAGTCTTTCTAGCCTGCTGGATGAAGGAATGGCATTTAATTCAGTAATAAAAACATTGTACTAGAGTTTCCTTTGAGTTTGTTTCAGAGGATGCATCGCTGTGGACAAAGAAAGATCTTGTGGGCAAGATTTCTCATTTTAAGGCTCTCTGTCTTTTACATGTCTTTTCTCCTCTGGATGGGAGCACTATTGAGGTGTCTTTGTTCATGCAGGAGTATGGGTGAAAGGATAGGTAAGAAAGTTAATTCTGTTAGTTGGTGGAATTCATTCTTATAACAGCAAAGTAAAAAGCTACAGGTAATTTTCCTTTCACATAGATTTTCTCTAAGTTTCCTCCTTTGAGTATGGATGAAGAATGATGCAGAAATAAAGTAAAATATTAAGGTTTCTGTATAATTTATTCAAACTTGCTGCTTTTGTAGTCCAAGTGACTGATATTTATGCAGATCATAGAAACAAATTATAGACCATTGTACTTACTATATGTGTGTAATATACATATAAAATGCATACTGCTAAATTGGTTCTTTACATCTCCACTGTGATGAAATGGAATGTAAACATAAAATATGATTCTTGAGCCTATGTAAGTAAACAACCTAGACAGATCTCAAAAGACACGTGCAGATGAAAATGCAGATGAACTGTGACCTTACTCTACCCACCTTTTATCACCCTGCTTTTCTTTGATGTAAGCCAAAAATAACATTTTCCATGAGTCTGAAAGCAGAAATCATTGCTGGAGTTATGATTCATTTATAGCTATAGTCAGATGGCAGGAAAGCCTGTCTGTGAGCCACATGCTAACTGAGTTGGTTTTCTATACATGCATACATATGTTTATACATTCTCTCTATAAAGGTGCATTTGTTAATGTGTGTGGAGAGTGCGTGCACACGCATGCGCCTATGACTGATGTAATACTTGCTTTGGCAGTGAACAGACACAGGATAAAGGAATAATATTCTGGGCCTGCTTTTATTTCAAGTTCCTGTTTATTAGAGTAGACCTAGTGCAATTTATATACTATATAAAAGCACAAGTATTTGGACCTGGAGGAACTGATTGAACACATCCTTCATTCCTTTTACTTCATCTTCAATTAGCAGCCCTAACAGGAACCTGACTCCCAAGGTCCTAAGGGATGAACACATTGCAGAACTGCTCCTAATAGCAGCACTAGGATCAAGCCAATGAATGCAAAGATAATAAGGCTGGTATAAAACAGAAATAATGATATAAAGTGCCATTTTTATTTCCCAAACCAAGATCACCAGCTATGCTCTCTTTGCAGACTAATAAAAGTGCTTACAGGAAGAAGATAAAGCTTGTGTTAGAAGAGGACTCAGTGTGCACAGACTTTAAACTAGTCAGGTTATTTAATCATTTTACTCAAAGGTGAAAATTCACTTCATTTAGTGAGGTGAAAAATGGCTGATGTGTGAGGTTACAGAGAAGGGAAATCAAGCTTGAAGACTGGAGTGCGCTAACTAGAAGTCATTTTCTGTGGCTCACTCTTCACAGGGGGACTGTGTTTCCCATAATATACTATGCCTGTAGGGTTTGCATCGTCCACTACTTCTGATTCAGCTAAAGGGAAGACTATGGAGGTCACTGGAGGTGAAATCTAGCAGGGAGCCAACCCTTAGAGGCAAACAGAATGAGACATCCAATACATAGTTGCCTATGAATCATTGTGGCATCTCAGTCAGGGGCAAACCATTGCAGAACTGACCCCAAATTAATTTTTGCTTCTTGACATCTGAAATATCTTGGCTTGGATTCACCTAAAACTGCATATGTTATGAAAATTTTCCTGGTGAACAGTAAAAATTCTAATATTCCCTGTAAATAATAGTATTGTTTAAAAGGAAAACTATTTTTCAGGTACTGTCAATTTCCATCTTTCTATCTAGTTCTTTCTGCATGGCATATTTAAATAGCTGAATATTATTTTAACTAATTGAAAGGATATACAAAAAAATGCAAAGAAATTACCAAAAGATGTTAAAGAGATTGTATTTTATTAAATTAAATATTCTAACCTTTTTTTAGGTCTCTTCTGCTGTTCTCCCCACAAGGTACTAACTGTGTGCTTGAATGTGTTTTTAACACAATAGACATGCTAATAAAGACAGGAATATTAATCTATAAGCTTATAAGGATTTTATTTTTTTCTTTTCTGGACATCTTTACTATGCTTTCTGTAGGCCAAACTATATATCACTTCTTTACAATATTGAGCACTTACTAATAGAAATACTCAGAAGATTTAGGGAGCTTGCTTCTGTGATTAACAGCAGTGAAGAGAGGAAAAAAATAACAATTTCCTGTTTTCTTTTTTCTTCTATTAACTGAGATATAAACACAAATCCTGAATGAAGTTGCTTGTTTTCACCCTAGAAGGGTGAGGTTGATTCCTTGAGCTAAGGCACACTTCTTTTTTTTTTTTTTTTTTTTAAATTGCCAGGTTAAATTGATTGAGCCTTTTGTTGCTCTATTTTTAGGGAGGTTAAAAAATGAGACGTTTATGAAAGGTTTCTTTTTTTTTGAGACCACCTCTGGCATCAAATCTCAGCTTTAAAAAAATTCCATTGTTATGGTTTGGCAAATGTCAAGCAGGTCAATATGGGCAAAAATTTCGCTTTTGTTAATAAGGAAATGAGCTGAAGTAAGATGAATATAAATAAGTTTGTATGTAAAAATAGAGTTATTGTTGGTGTATGTCTGGATAGTATTCTCATTTGGGCACTTAATCTCACTGGTCAGTTTTAGATGGCTCACATATTTGGACAACCCCAGGCTGAAAAAGACCTAGATCCCAGGTTTCCCCTTCCCAAGGTAATACTCCAACCACCAAGTTATTATGTTAAAAATGGCTTGTGGTACTAATATTTAAAACAGTAACCTCTACTCAAGTCTTTGAAAAAAAGGCAGAGTCTTTTGTGAAGAAATGTCCCAGGCCTCTCATCTCAAATAGGGAAAGATAATCTCTCTGCAACAAGGAGTGAAGGGCAGAAAACCTGGGAGGGGTAAATATGTGGGGCAATGCCTTGCATTCAGCATTTTCTCTTTGGTGGCAGGCAGCTGCATGCTGAACACACATCAGATTTGTCTCCTTGTTTGAAGGCTGCTTTAACTTCTATTCTGAGGCTCCCAACTGTCATTAACTGTATAGATATCTGAGACACTTCCAGCTTCTAGATGCCACAGGGAGGTAGGCAATATGCCATTTTATTTTAATTGCATCTGTCTATAAATGACTTTGGAACATGCACTTAACTGCTTTGTGCCCTTCACATCTAAGAAAATCCTAGCTGCGATGATACATTTGCAGGATCAATATCATGATTTGATAGTGAAGATATTAAACTGGGACAATTTTAACTTTCTTCTTTAATTTTCTATCTCAGAATTATTCTATTTCCTTATAAAACTTCTTTGATGGAATATAAAGGTTTCTTTAAAAATGTATCTTTCTATAATGAACAACATCCTCATGTAGAAGGAAAGAGAGGGGGAAAAGAAAGGTTGTCCTTTTTAAAATGTACTTATTAGTATCATGTAAATCAAGGGGCTGATATTAATTTCAGAGCCTTCAAAAAAGGCTCAGTGGATTGTATCCATTACTGCCCATGACCCTGATTCAACTCTTACAGAAGTGAATAGGTATCCTGGCTACTTCCTCCCATAGCTGTTTGGATCACACCCAAGGCAAGCATGGATAGTCATGGGGAAATGCTACAAACAAACAAACACTGTTTAGTTTATGCTATACTCCTATATTTAAAGAATATTCTACTTCCTGGGTTTTCAAACTGAAATTCATAGAGCAGAGATAAGGTTAAACAGCTCATGCAAAACCTTTTGCTCCCTAGGCTGAGCAGTGCTTTGCAAGTGAAACCCAGCTGCCAGTACTGTGGGTACATGGAGGAAGCAGCAAGGACCATGCTGCATGCTGGGATGTCACCTCCCACTTTCCCTGGTCCTACCAAAACACAGCTCCTCATCAGGGAGGTTGGCAAGAAGGAGAGGGGGAGAAGTCACTCAATTTCTTCAGAGGTGCTTTGTGTGAAAGCCCCTCTTCCCTGCAGGCAGTCATCCTCAGAATGGAGGGTCATGTCCTGATCCCCAGAGATGGCCAAAAAATTAACAAGAACTAGCTCTGAGGCTGCCTCTGTGCTGATGAGAAGGGATCCTGCTCTCCTTTCTTGCAGTGCTTTATTAGTAGATAGCCTTATTTGTTTGCATTGTCAAGAAGCAGTAATTCCTAGATTATTTAAGTGTCTAGAGAATAAAGACCAAATGCTGCCAAGTATACACATGACAGATAAATGAGAATATAACACCAGAATACTCCTTTGTTGTGGAAATTGTGTTGGTTTCCTGTTAGGAAAATGAAAAGCAGATGTTAAAAAACATAGCTGCTTGTGTGGACACTCATGCTGCTTTGGGACAGTGTGGATTGTAAAGGTGAATAGTTGGGGGAAGGAGGGTGGTTTTAATTTTACTTAAAAAAAAATGTAAAAAAGAAATAAAGTTGCCATTTAGATGTTACTGTTAAATCAGAATATATCACCATCAGCTGGTTGACAGAATAACAAATACAAATGAGGATCTGTGCTAGATAAGAGTGCTCAAAACAATACCACAAATGGTGGACTTGAATATCTTGTAGCAGGTACTTTTTGTCATGAACAAGAACCTGGGTGTGTCAGAGGGGTTTGGTGTTCTCCCCATCACCAACTTGGCTTACCTCTAGCTGGCAACTGCTCTTGTCTATTCCATATGAGCTTCTTGAGAAATGAGTTGCTCATGACTTTCCTTATAATGTCATTTCAAGGTGGAAGGCAAGGAGAGTGAAGGGATTAAAGTCTGCAAGTAGGGGAAGGCAGATTGCTGCTTTCAGAGTGCCTCAGCAAAGACGGCTCCTACTAAAGGAGAGAAACTGCTTTCCAGGTATTTCTCCCAGTCCTTTCCCTACCCTCTGTAGGAGGGCTGCATGTATCAAGGCGAGAGCAAGAGCAGAGACAACTAAGCGACAAGAAAGGGTGTTACGGGAAAAGACAGTGTAAAAATACATGATTATTTACAACACCGATTGCTCAGGTAGTTCCCTGAAACACATCTATTTTCTGTGAGGGTATAGAACTATGTGAAATTTAGGATATGCCAACTGTGGTGGAAAAGGCCTGATACTCCCTGTCCACCCCCGCCACCCCTTCACAAATTTTCAGATGACTCTCCTGATTCTTGGTTTGTCTATGGTTTTCTTTAATGACCTGTTGCTGCAGTGCTGCTTCCTGTTTGTTCAGTGTGTTGACATATTGGAAGTTTGAAAGACTGCCCTGTCTTCCCTGTAACTGATCATCATCATGGCTAGGCTTCGTGAACAAAGATCTGGGGAGGGCTCTACCCATTCTTTTTACAAGCACGCTGATGGCTGAAAAGGCCAATATGAGATAGACAAGAGCAGTTGCAAAAGGCACAGCAGAAGGACTCCTTAGGAGGTATAATCTGCAAGATGCAATTCTTTCTACGCTGTCTTTTCTCCTCAAGAGTTATCCTGCATGCCTTCTCAAAAACATCAGCTGCATTAAAGATAGTGTGTGTCCAGACCTCCCGACTGGAGGCCAGAGTAGACCAGTTAAGTTGATCATTATGGCCAAGGCTGAGATGTTGTTTCAGGGAGTCCTTGTATCTCCTCTTCGGGGCTCCTCTCTTGTGATAGCCAGTGGCAAGTTCACCAGAAAATAAAATTTTAGGAAGACGGTAGTTCTTCATCCTGGAGATGTGACCTGCCCAGCGCAGCTGCGTTCTCAGCAGCATGGCCTCAATACTTGAAATTGCTGCTTGTTCTAGGACAGACATAATAGTCACATTGTCTGACCAATGGATGTTTAGGATTGTACGGTGACAGCGCTGATGGAAGCGTGCTAAGAGTCGCAGGCGGTGGTGATAGATGACCCATGATTTGGAACGATATAAAAGAGTAGACAGCACAATGACTCTCTATATATGTATGTATACAGGCTCTTAACAGGAAATTGGAAGAGTCGAGACAGGCTTCAGCTTTATCCATGGGAGCAATCCTCCAGGTTAGGGACAAAGACTTCCTCGGGAATGTAATTGTTTCCAGGGACTTCTCCCCCAGGGATGGAAAGGGCAATTTGGGGTGAGCAGGGAGTGGCAGCAGGACTGGGAGAGAGGAAGGTGGGTGCCTTTCCCCAGTGCCCCACTCAATTGCATCAGAGCTGCTTCACTTTCAAAGTAACAATGGGTCTAGCTGTGCTGTTCCTGGATGTACTGGGTGAATTTACCTTGGCTATTGCATTGTGACTACTCCCAGTCTGTGTTAGGCAAGCGAAATGCATATCACAGCCAGTTACTGAGGAGTCCCAGGGAAGGCATGCGTGCACACTCACTGGAGAGCTTAACTGGTATTTCTTCTTAAGCAGCTAAATATATTAGGACTGAATGTTCTTGAGATCAAAGTGGGGGATGTGAAATACAGTCGTATTTCACAACAATAATCAACATTTTCAAGAGTTTTCAAAAGATGAATATAATATTTTTATTATTATTTGATTTGACAAATTCTGAGCTGTTGTTTTTGTGTTTCTTCGAGGGACTTCTATACTTGGCTTTTTATTTTTCCATTTGCATTTTTTCTGCCTCTATGGAATCTAATATTGACAACCTAGCTGCAATCTCAGTGGGTTCTAAGAGCACAGTAGACAGCTCATTTACAACTTTGCTGAAGTTGCTTAAATTCATAGGAAGATGGTATGTGTTCATGATATAGGTGTGAGACAGATTTTTGACACCACATATGGCCAACTCTGCTATGAATTAAGATACAAACTTCTTTATTTACCCTAGGAAATCTGTATTTTCCCCTGTATACACATGAATATGTAACCTCAGCATGTGCTTCCTTTTGATTCTGCTGCTTCCCTTCCATACTTGTTGAATGTCTTCAATCCATGCAGCAAAGAGCAGACAAGCTCCAGGTTCCTGGGTCAATTTAAGGGTCACATCCTTTTGCATTTGTTGCTACTCCCCTTCAAACTGTAGGAGAGATGTTCATAGTCTTTCTTTTTTTTTTCGGTAAGTATCCAGCAATATGTTTCCAAATCATTTGATGCAAAACCATATTGGAAAAGAAAATCTCCTTGGAGTATCTTTCTTCATTAATTATATTCAGAACAGAAATATTTAGTGATTTGCTCTGGGACTTTGTTTCCATGTCTGTCCCAGATGAAATTGGAAAAAAGAAGTATATAAAAAGATTTAGGCTATTACTTGTGCTATCTGTTGACTGAAGTGAAATTATACAGATGACATACGGACTATATGAGCAGAGCACTGAAAATGGTTTGGGGAATTTGGGTGGCAATTGTTTGGGTTTTTTTGTTTGTTTTGGTTTGGTTTTTGGGGGGCTTTGTTTGTTTGTTTGTTTTGGTTTTGTTTGTTTTGTGGTGGTGGTTTTTTTTTTAAATTTTAGATGGCATCAGAGGAACCCCTTGGTGATTAAATATTAAAATACTAAAATATTTTTAATACATGCCAACGTCTTGGATTTTGATTGATTTTGTTGGTTTGTTTGGTGCTTGGTTTTTTTGTGGATTTTTTCTGCTTTTGTTTGCTGTTGGTTTTTTAAAGTGTTGCTGTAGGAATGCTTGCCTATGGAAAAGTTACTTGCATGAGATAAATGTTTTGCTTGTGAATGAACAAAGTTACTGGGAAAATTGTGTTAAGTTTGTTTATTTGTTTTCTACACCATAGGAAAAAAACAGCAGTAAGCTCCCTTTACTTTTTTCCAGCAGAAAGATATCTTAGAACACTAAGAAAAATACTATACCTTTTTAGGATGAGGTTGAGTTAAATCTCAGTTTATATGGTTTCTCATGGGTTTTAAGCTGCCTTCATTGTAAAAACGTGTGGTGCTTGTCCCAGCTGAGGGGAGCAGGACCGGTTCCCGGGGCACCGCTGCCGGACCGGGAGGCTGCGGGACCATACAAACCCGGTGCCTTCTGCCGCACCAGCCAAAAGCCCGTGCCAGTTCTGACATAAGCAAACGCTAACAGCCGCAGGCCAGTTTTCGGAGCCTGCCACTAAATTCCTTGACAAGAAGATGGCGCTAGCACTCCGAGATTGGGATTTCTTGCAGTGAGTTAACTCTGCATCCACAGGGGTACACATTAAACACTTTCTATAGGCTGTATCAAATGGAAAACCAACTTCCCTGCAGCTGTGTTATGTTGTTTGAGGGTTTGGTGTTTGGCTGGAGTTTTTCTTGGCACTTAGAAATCCTGCTCCCCAGCAAACAGGATCTTCTCTTCTGTGAAATGCTAGCTCGCTCTTGCAGCACCTTCGCTGTATCCCAGCATTAAGCAGCATTGGGAAGCTTTTGGTTACAGTGAGCTTCTTTGTAAGGAGAGTGTGTGGCCTAGTCTCAGCACAGTATCACAGTATCACAGTATGTTAGGGGTTGGAAGGGACCTAGAAAGATCATCTAGTCCAACCCCCCTGCCAGAGCAGGATCACCTAGAGGAGGTCACACAGGAATGCGTCCAGGCAGCTCTTGAATGTCTCCAGAGAAGGAGACTCCACAACCCTCCTGGGCAGCCTGTTCCAATGCTCCATCACCCTCACTGTAAAGAAGTTTTTCCACAGGGGTTTTGTAGTTTTGCTGACTTAAATGCTCAGGGTGTAACTTCAAACTTAATTCCTCTTCCAAAACTGCTGCTTGTGCCCATCTTTTACTTGTCTGTATCTAACTTCATGTGTTAGGTACAACTTTACCAAGTTGAGATGTCGCCTCTTCTGCATACTGACTCTGAACCATGGGTATTATTGAGAGTGAATTAGGTTCACTTTAACCTGGAACTTCAAGGCATAATATTTAATTGCTCTTTTCTCTCCCAGCACCTTAATTTGGGTGTTTAACTGATCATTTTGTTGAGTACCAGCCATACACATTGCAGGGCAAATGACTGCTGTTACTTTCAGTATGCTTTAGGTGCATGTACGTGGTGTATACATAAAATACATGCTCCCACTTGTAAGGCTCCCTAATATGCCAAGTATTTCTCCTAAGACTGTTCACATACTTTGCTACATGCACTGAATAAAATTTTCATGCAACATAAAACACGATAGGATATGAAAGGTTTAAGTGTCTATTGTCATTGGCTGTGCAAACAGCCTGTGTGTACATAGCTGTATTTTTTCTGGACAGATTTTTTTTTAAAGTAATTTATATCATTAAAAATTCAAGGGTTTAAGTTTGGGGGTTTTTTATGGAGGGAGTAATTTAATAATAAAATACTATCTTGGTCACAAATTTATCTATATTAATTTCTCTTTTAAATCCAAAGGGGAGGGATGGGAGAGCTGGGGAGAAGGCAGTGTGTATGAATTCAGGGTTACATTTGACAATTTGGCTGAGCATTTCCTGCCAGCACAACAGTTACCCCAGTATGCAATTTGTGCAAAACAGGTAGATGAAGTTCTTCATAAGCATTAAGTACAAAGGGTACTTCATGATGCCATCTAATTGCTTAATCCCCAAGGAGTTCTTTAGGCATTTATTTAACACTAATTGCATGTGTAAATGTTCTTAATTTACAGCATGTGAAAGTTGCAATGAATGCACACAAAAGAGGATGTCAAAGTGACACTTCATGGAAAGATGCAGTTAAGGCAGTGTTAAGTCTCCTTTAAATAGGATTAATCATTTATTAAAGTTCAAAGCTCATCAGAGCACAGGAACAAGCGTATGATGACTTCTTATTGTTCAAAAGTAACTTGTGGAGGGGAGCCACACCTCTAAAATGTCTATGATATAACTCAGTACATTGCAGTGAATGATAAAGACTAAAAAGCTAAGCAGGGCAAACAATTCAGCATAAGGCAAAGAACTTGGCTTGGCAACTATTGCACAAAGGCTGCCTGAGCTGTTGATTAGTGCTTGCATTATAATAGAGCCGTGGAGTCCCAGGCACTGTACAGAGCTGTAGTTGAGTGGGGGATGTGGGGTAGGAGGGTGCCCCTGTCCTAAAGCTCATGTGATTTTGGCTCATGGGATGTAGGAACAACTCACTCTTGCAGGGCACAGTACATCCGTAAAGATCTCAGGATTTACCTGTCTCAGGACGGGTAAGTAGCATTCTCTGGAAAGGACCATGCAGCCCTGGTGCCTAATGCTCTATCAGCTGTTTCCCACTGATGGAATCAAAGCTTTGATCCTCTCTGTGATCCTGAGTGTATGTGTATGGCTAGGCTTCGCGAACGAAGATCCTGGGAGGGCTCCATCCATGCTCCTCCTCAGCGCCTTTTACAAGGGCGCTGATAAAAAGAGGATAGCAGATAGCACCCTCAAGCCTGTGCTATGGATTTTTTTTAGGTGAGACACAGCATGTGCAGAGCTGGACCCACCCTTTAGTCCTAAGGTTCATCTGCCAGGGCCTAGCAAGCTTGGACGCTGGCAGCGAAGTCCTTAGGACGGAGGTTTTATTAGAGTGTCCTTCTCTTAGATGGCTAAGGCCTCACAGGGCTAAACGAGCTCCATCTGCCCGGGTTTGGAATCAGAGTTGTTCTTCTCCTAGGATGACTGCCAGAAGGCTAATGAGCTCATCCTACCCACACAAGGATTCTAGGAACATGGGTATCACTCCCCCCACTTTCCCGTGGGCAATGAGTTTAATGCTCCCTCTGCTGTCGGCACAGTTATCGCACCAGGGGCCACAGGAGACCCCAAGTGATTTTCAGACTGTGCCTGGATCCTGAGTATCACCATAGATATACTTACAGGAGCACAAATAACAGCTGGCACCTGAGTGCTCAGGGAAAAACTCTCAAGTCCTAGGTCCTCTTGTGCTGGATTTCACAGGGCAAAGAAGCTAAGGAAGTTCTACAATAAAGAAAATGATACTTTCTGTGACCTAGAGTCATAGAATCACAGAATCAACTGGGTTGGAAGAGACCTCCAAGATCATCAAGAGGGGAGAAAACTTGATGTTTTATTGTATTAACAGGCGCAGAATTCAGGAAGCCCATGTCCATTCAGCCTACATGCCCAGCTCAAACGCAATCCTAAATTGAACACCTTTATGCTGTGTAAGATCTATCAACATTGGGACTTTTCTAGTTGGTACTTTTCTGTTTCTTCAGTGGATGCTGGTAGTTGTACCTGCCTCTGTACTTTTGGAGAGGCAATAATTCCCATAGGGTCTAGAGTATGGTAATTTATGTAGAAAAGCTATCCAGCTAGAATTTGTCAGAATGAGTGGGGGTGGTGAAGCTTTAGATATAAATTTTCTCCTACATCTGTGAGATGACTTGAGCTCTTACTATATGCAGGAATAGAATCACAGAATCATAGAATTGTCAGGGTTGTAAGGGACTGACTGAATAATTTCTGTTTCAAGACTAGAGACAAAATATTCTCTGTATTCTGAAAATTAGACACATTCAAAAAGTACATGTATACATACACCTAAAACTCATGCACCTTGAGGTTCAGTCTTGATTATCCTTAGACCCATGAAGAATAACACATGATCATCTCTTCTCCAGCTGCACAAGGCTGTGAAGTCTTTAATTTCAGACATGGCAGAAAAAAAGTTAATTGTCTCACTTGCCACAGACTTCCATGGTGAAGACCAGAGCTGTAAAAATGGCTAAGAATCCTGTCACATTGTGTCTAGGTGTTTTCTACATAGTAAAATCCATAAGAGCTTGGTGTCTTTAGTGCAGACAGAATTATATGTGTCAGATTGGGATTTGACAATATTGATGTATGGGGGAAAGAGTCATTTGTGGTTCCCAACAGGCCATGCTGAAGAGAGGCATGTGTTTCAAATTTAGCCCCAATTCTCTTCTTAGAACTGAACAGTAAAGTTCTGGGTTTTTTTTAACCATCTTAAAGGAGGAGCATGTAAAAATGGACAGAAGAAGAGTTAATCATATCCGAATGCCAAAACCAGAAATTAATGTGTATATGAATTCAGGTCCAGGATTCAAGCCAGGTCTTTTGTTAGGCTAAATGGCTTCATCATCTGCATGTGAAACTGCTGAAGAGAGCTGGAGGAAGTTTATGCATGATGAGGAAAACCTAGATTCTCTTGCCATCTATCCTGGGCCCTTTGTGATTAATGGAAAGAGTCCATTAATTCAAGCATATGCTTTTGGTCTCTAGGGGAAAAAGTGGTTATGATTAAAAACCACCTTCTACTCATATAGTTTAATTTCCTCTATTTTCCTCAGATGAGACCAAAAACTAGAGGGGATATGGATGGTCTGAATGGTTTAGTTTAAAACAGAACAGAACAGCCACAAATCTCTGCATTCTCTTTATGCTGAGCTGTGCTGAGAGGTTTGGGTGCTCTGTAAAGGTTTGGTTTGTCTCCTCTCTCGCTGCTTGCTTTTTGGCAGTAGTGCCACATACTGAGCTCACAGGCATCCACAGCTTCTGGAGCAAGGAGACCACAGAGGGAGAAGCTCACGTCTTGAAAAGTGTGCTCTGCAATCTGTGCCAAGGAAACCTCAAAGGTGTGAAATGCCATCAAGGACACAAGCCTATGCCTCCTTAGAGGAAGGACCTGAAAGTGCAAGGATGGCACAGCAAGTTGGTGGGACTGGCTGCCTGTAGGAGAACACAGCGGGTCTCTGCAGAAGAAACTTGCTGTTGTTGGAGAAAACTGACAAGCCAGTACATTTGGATGTCTTCAGGCTAGGCCAACTGAGGAGGAATAACTTTGCTGTTACCAGCAGGCAGTATGGCAGCACAACACATTTAGGTAATATCCATTTGGATGCTGTGTTTAAAGTGCTTAAATTGCACCCAAACTGTATTGGAGACCAAATTCTCATTTTTATTTCAGAAATTCAGCCATTTGAACTGACACAGCTCATGCTGGCCTGTCTATCTGTGAGAAGGTTGATGACCTACTCATCAACAGACTGACAGAGCCCTCAAGGAGGGATGAGATGGTCCATGTAGAAGGCTGCAGGGAGTGTCTCAGCCTCTCCCTGGTAGCAGGGGACTGTGTATGGTGTGAGTAGTTAAATGATTTGTTCACCCGAGCAGCACAGCTGCAAGCTAAGGTTGAAAAACTGCAAGCTGAAGTGGCAAGACTTAGGAGCATCAGAGAGGCTGAGGATTAAATCGACTGGTGCAGTCAGGCTCTGTCCTCCCTGAAACTGGAACAGGAACAGGATCACCTTCCACAAATTACCCAGGAATGGGAGACTCCTGTACCATCCCTGAAATGAGTTCATTGGGATACACATCTGACCTGCATAAACCAAAAAGTACATGGTCAAAACAGCAAGCAAACTTCTTCCCTGCCCACCTCTCCACATGCTGGGGGAAATGGCAGAGGTCATTGCTAGGCTGCTCTTCATAATCTTGGAGAGGTCCTGGAGAACGGGAGAGGTGCTGAGGACTGGAGGAAAGCCAATGTTATGCCAATCTTCAAAAAGG
>VWZO01001416.1:68824-90585 GCA_013396975.1 Bucco capensis | reverse complement strand
TGTTAAGACAAGAGGGAATGGGAGTAAGTTGGACCACAGGAAGTTTAGTATTAACACGAGGAGGAACTTCTTTACAGTAAGGGTGATGGATCACTGGAACAGGCTGCCCTTAATGGCTGTGGAGTCTCCTTCTCTGGAGACATTCAAGAGCTGCCTGGACACATTGCTTTGTGACCTCATCTTGATGATCCTGCTGTGGCAGGGGGGTTGGACTAGATGATCTTTCTAGGTCACTTCCAACCCCTGACATACTGTGATACTGTGGGGATGTCCCTGCCCACTGCAGGGAGGTTGGACTACATGACCTCCAGAGGTCCCTTCCAACCCGCACCATTCTATGATTATATGATCTCTTTGCACAGCAGGTGTGTGCAGGTAGTATTTGTTCCTGTCTGTGGTCTGCAAAGGCATGTGATCTGTCAGTAAGAAGCAGAGAGGTGCAGTGGTATCCCTGAACGGAGAGAAGCTTGCTCTTCTGCTGGAGTGCTACTGAGAATGTTCAAAGGGATGATAAGACCAGAGAGCCACAGGGCAGACCTGGCCAGCTCTGACTCAGAGACAGTAATGAGGAAAAAGGATCAGACTGATCTCAGAACAGATGGGAGGACTCAGCGGGGACAGGGCACTGCTGCTACTCACAGTGTAATTGGGCTATGTCTAAGCTATGTCTCTTCTGTCTTGTCTGTTCTGTTTATTTGGAAGGGGTTGGGCTTAAAGAGTCAACTTTCTAGTTTTTACTTATTTATTTATTTATTAGTTTGAATTTTTTTCAGACTCTTTTGATGAGGAACCTACAAGAGAAAGCCTAGATAGAGCTAACTAAAAACTGACTCGTCTAGTGTCACACCATAAACCACTGTAAGAGTGAATGTGATATGTCTCTTTGTACACTCCTCAAAATTTCCTTATGCACCCAAGTGATTTTGTGCAAAAGCAAGCCTTCTGAAACCAGAAACCTACAAAAATGAATCCTACATTTAAAATAAATATTGCCAAATTGGACACCCTTAGTAAGGACAAAGCCATACCTCCTCTGGAGAGTTTATAACCTGAATGTTATGGAGAACTGAAAAGAAATGTCATTAACAATATAAGCAAACTGTCTCTCATGTAATCTGAGTACTTTATTAAGGACTATTCTTACTTGCTGACCAGAGCTATGCCTGAGGAAAAATTCTATCCCAGATAAGAAGCAATATTCAAACTCATGCCATTAATGGTTTATAAAATTTCATCACTAGAGTAGTAGCTTATAATTACCCCATTGACACCCTTTAAATATCCCCAGTAAAATGTGATATAGGTTTTTAAGGTTCCCAAAAGAACATCTAAATGGATATATAATATAGAACTTTAAAAATAGTTAGAGAAGCCTTTATTTAGCATTGATTTTTACTGTTAGTGGATGAAATTCTGAAGCGGACCTCATTTTTACTGAGACAGTTGCTGTATATTTTCATGGAGTTTTGGTAAGATGATATTTAAGCAACTGATTCATTTAAAATACATTGGTACTGTACAGGTGTGTTCATTTAAATGTGGAGGGAACAAGAGGGACAAGGAGAAGGACAATTACAGGATTTGTCTTCTCTCCTTCCTTCCCCCCTCCCATGCCGCTCCTGCTTTCCTAAGAGGAAAGAGTATCACATTTCAGATCTGAGGAAGTCACACTTGCCATGTTTGTTCTCTGATATAGACCTATAAACAGAGGCATGCAGTCTGTAAACAAGTCAAGCTTACAAAGTGACTTAAAGACAACAGCCCCCCATCTAACAGGGAAAGAGGAGGGAGGGAAGAGTGGGAGGAATGATAGAGAGGCTGCAATAAAAACAGGAAGGTCTCCATTGGTCCTCTTGAAGTTAGTGTTAAAAACATCAAAGCGTGGTGTGTGTTTTTTTTCAACCAGACTGCTGTGTCACTTTATAATTCTTCATAAAGCAACCATCTAGCCAGTAACATACTGCAACTGTTAGTGCAAGCTGTGCTTTGATTTAGAGGAACTGTATCCAGCTCCAGGCATGTTAAGTTAAGGAATCTCTTGTATGTTTCCTCAGCATGCTGTGTGCCATTGAAGAAACTAACTTTACAAAGCTGCTAATTGCAAGCTGTTCAGGATTTTTTACTTTCATTTAGAAAAAACTACTCACAAACAAATTGCACACCCCTTCTCTCTCACTGCCAAACCCCAAATTATTTTCCCAGGCTCTGAAGTCTTCAGACTTTCCTACATTAAAATTTTAAGTGAAAAACAAGACGGCAATGGAATGGAAGGAAAAACAACTATACTGTATATATCAAAGCAAAAATGTACGTATACTCAGCTCAGTTCTGAGAAATATAAATTATTCAACAGCTACTTCAGCACAGATATTTTTAAAGTTTGAAGCCAGCTGAGTGCATCAGTTCTTTTAGATAGGGGAAAGTATTTTGTTCTCTGAAAGTAAGAGATTCAGAGAATTGTGTGAAGGTCTTTTCCGCCCTTGAAAAAGTAGCCAAATAAAGATAGGTGGGAAGAGGAACAAAGAAGGGCAGGAGCCTTTAAAGTGGGAAGAGGAGCAGTGTTGTTCTGGGAGGGCAATAGTGAATTTTCATGTAAACAGCATTAGAAGCTTCTCTCCAGTATGATGCACAGGGAAACTGCTCTGATTTATTATTGGTTGAAAAGCCGACTTAAGCTGAACAGCATTTGGTTTTAGCATTAGCATAGGAAGAAGAGAGCAGTAACAATTCTGTAGATGGAGAGAGTTAGTCAGACCAGAGCCAGCCTTTGGCCTGTATTAGAGCAGCATGGTTTGAATTTGGAGGCTAGATTTTTAGCAAATTTCCTCCAAGGGAATAGCCACTACAAGTTTTCCCCCTCCTGTAGGAAGTGGTTGTGTACGAGAGGTTGCTGCAGTTGGTAGGAGAAGTGGAGGTGAATATTCTGCATGGGGGAGATGATTGGTGATGATGTACTCCGTTACCAGATATTGTAGGTAAAATTTCACATCTGGATGATGATTTAAATTTCATCCAGCTGTGAATCAGGATTTTAGTCTTTATCTTTCACTACTGGTCAAAGCTAGCAAGTACTCTCAGCAGTGGTAAAGCAGTAGCAGAGATTTTTTTAAATGGAGGTCAGCAGCGCAGAGTTCATTTAGGGGATGTATTTTCCATGGACTTCCATGTACAGGCAGAATTGGGACAGGCCACTAGTTGCATCCACAAATTGAAGCGTAACTGCATACTTCTTTCCTCTGGCATGTCTTAATGATACATGTAGTCAAGTACTTTTATGGATAAATAACAAGATTTCAGTAAGCCATTTCTAAAGCCTCATTTTTTAAAATTTTTTTTCATCATGAGTACATCTTTGCATATTCTACTGAAGGGAAAATTTGTTCCTGCTTGTAGCTTTTAATAACTGAAAAAATAAACAGAAGGCAACTTAAACCTACAAATCACTTCAGGTGAGCCTCAATTTCTTTTAAGTGCTGATGCTTACTTCCAAAATGTGTATTTATTTTTTTTATTATCAGCTGTTGCAAAAATGTCTGCTCCACATAATATCACTAATAGTAATCAGCTATAATAATGTGAATACATGTTTTGCCTTTAGCATGGAATAAATCAAAAGACTTGCAAAATTACTCAGTAAAATCACTTATGAGTGGCAATATACTAAAAGAACAGTGCCATCATGCATCAAATTCCATTCATATTGGCTTAAATTGAGCCTTTGCTCTTAACTAATGGGATGTGTGCTACACAGGCACTTAAAGGTGAATGTGCACACACACACCCAGACAAACATACATAAAAAAAATAGGTAAATAAATGTAGGTTAAAGAGCATGCCTTTTTGGAAACTTCAAAAGGCTTAAGCATTGGTTCTGCAAAAAGGTGTCTGTAATAGCTACCTGTTACAGACCACAGGTTAGATACAGTTTCCCCAAGTGTTCCCTTTAAGTCCCTTTTGAAAAAAATAACTCAGTCTTGGTAACATCCCAACCGATAAAAATGTTCACTAATATAATAAAGAAGAACTTGGCATCACTGACTAGTCCAGTGGCAGGAGCTCATCATTATAGATCAGAGAAAATTCTTGAATACAAGCCTAAATTTTGAACACATACACACAGGTATGTTTTAGAAACTTAATCAAGTGACATCAATGCCCAAAGGATCTAGTGGAAAATGAGAACTGAGATTCTCCCCAGTAGAAGTTTACTGGCAGTGTGAAAAACTTCAGTAAATAACGAAACAAAGTATTCACAAGCATCCATCAGAAAAAAGCTACAAAGTTACTTCAGAGGTGTATATATATATTTTTTTTTTAATTTGCTTTTCATACATGATGTTATGTTTGGAAGACCATCTATGACAGAAATTCCAGAACTTTTTTTGAATAAATACAAGCAAATATTCATACTGCAAATGGCTTCTCTGCTTTTCAAAGCTTATTGTCCATTCAAAGCAGACAAAACACAAAATGAAAATGAGAATTTGCTTTTTGTTAATATATACCTAAGTAACTTTTTAAAGATACTTTTTTTGGATATACACGTTCTAAAATATATCAATGGATATAATATAAATATTATAACTAACAAATACATTTAATTTCATTTAAGTTCCTTCATGAATAAAAAGACATTTTTCTATGGGTAGTTCACACCTGTGTTGAACCACAAGCAGCTGTGAATATTTAAAGTTAACTTGAGCATATTGGATGCCTCAGAAATTTGCTATATTTTAGGTAGCTGTAAACCAATAATCCTTTGGGTTTTTTTTCTATATGGCAGTCCTGGATTTTTAATGTTTCTGAGGCAGATCAACAGCCATGGAATTTACCTTCAGGAAGAGCTATTAACTATAAATTTAAGTGAATGACTCTTTCAATCCTGAGCAGGCCCAAGTTTGCCCTCCAGAAATCCAAAGTAGTAGTTTTACTGATCCCACTGCTTGTTTTGCCAATAATTGAAAGCTCTATCATTTCATGGTCACTATGCCCAAGGCAGCCTGCAACCACCGTATCTCCCACCAGTCCTTCTCTGTTCATAAACAGCAGGTTTAGTGGGGCTCCTCCCCTTGTTGGCTTACTTACCAACTTTGTCAGGAAGTTATCTTTCACACACTCCAGGAAACTCCTAGACTGTTTCCTTTCTGTTGTATTTTATTTCCAGCAGACATCTGGTAAGTCGAAGTGCCCCATGAGAACAAGGGCTAGCAATCTTGAGACTTCTGCCAGCCAGTTATAGATTGCTTAGTCTGCTACTTCATCCTAGTTGGGTGGTCTATAACAGACTCCCACTAGGATATTGGCCTTGTAGTCCTTCCACAGGATCTTTACCCATAGGCACTCAACCCTATCATCATCACTAGCTCCATAAAACTGAAACACTCCCTAACATGAAGAGTTACCTCACTGCCTCTCCTTCCTTGTCTATTGTTTCTGAAGAGCTTATAGTTATCCGTTGCAGCACTCCAATCATGAGAGGCATCCCACCACGTTTCTGGGATGATGGAAATAGCTTTACATATACTTTAATTTGGGCTGCACATATCTTACTGACAGAACATCTCACTTTTTTCAGTGTTTTGTACACTCCCATCTGAATAGATGCATTTAGGTGCAGCTGACAAGGCTGCAGTGTTGTAAGCCATGGCATGCTTTCCACCAAGCTTGCATGGAAATCCACTGACTTCAACTAAGCTAAGGGGATATTTGCATAAGTGTACACATATCAAGCTAATCCACAGAATATTTGGAAAAACTGTGGCACAAGAGTTGTTGCATAAGAACAAGGTACCATGTTATTATTCAGAAAAAATCTTGTGGGTGAACAAAAAGTTTTGGTACTCCAACACCAATTTATTATTTAGAAAACTCCATCAGCAGCTTTTTTTTTATCTTCAAAGTTTTCATATACTAAAAATAAATATGTATATTTTTTAATATTTTTATGTGACTGAAATAATATGCAATGAAGAAAAATATTAATACTTAATAAACTGAAGGATTAGTTTGTTTTCCTTATTTGTGAATTTGAAGTTTCCAATATGATATCACCTGTAAGAAAGCACAAAATAATAACAGCAGTGTCACTTCAGAGAGGTAGCTGGTTTCTCAGTGGGTGTACAGGAGAAGAGAGAGAGCTCTATGGTTTGATTTTAGCTCACTGAAAGCCTGGGGAACTGTAGATTTTATATGGCTAGAGCTCGGCAGAACAGAGCTTTGTCTTGATAACTCAAAATGACTAGATCATGCCTTCTAGCTGGTCCTGGAAACCTGACCCTTGTCACAGGCTGACTACATCAATTTGCAGTAGATTGATGATGTATAGACTGTGGGTGCCCCAGGGGAGGCCCAAGAAAGGCCTGAGAAACATTGTATTGTTAATCCATACCCCTCATTAGCTTCTGCTGTGCTGGATTTCAACTAGTTGGCAGGGCTAGAGGAGCTGAAGGGAGAATGTGGCGTTGTCTGGCAGTTACTTTTGGTTGCCTTTTGAATGAAAAGATGTCTTAAAATACCTTTTCTTCAAAGTTTAATACATCAGAACTGGCAGGATTCTTTATTTGCCTCTCTACTTCTCTTGTCAAGTGCCTGAAATTCCTGGATTTTCTTTGTGTATTGATTTAGTGTTCTCCCCTTGACAGCATAAGCTTTATCTCTTCCTGATAACAGTCTCTCTCTCCTTTCCCAAGTAGTGGCAGGCATATTATACACGCTGTAATGAATTTACCATTTACTACCATTCGTCAGCTCTTGCACTGCTGATGGAGGCTGTAGCCCTGCCTTTGCTCTTTCTTTATGTACTTTGAGACGTGTTACTTAACCATTTCTTCTCAGTGCAGTGCAAGGTTTTTATTTGAAGGAGGCTGTAGTTTTAAACGTGGTTTTCATCAAACAGTAACATCTTTGTCAAACTTCAACAGAATTAACCTTAACTGCCAAGGAAGTTTTGACTGCCATCATAAAAACGTTTGATTAGTGTTAATAATTTATTAAATTGGTTTGTCCTGACACTGCCAACATGCTGGAAATCTTTCAACCATTAAAACATTAAGAGAGGCTGTGATACAATGCTCCTTCTGTTCCACATTTTATTTCAAGACCACATTCTTATGAGCCTGGTTCTGTGGTATTCCAATGTGCTCTCATTAGGACTGCATTAAAAGATGAAATATGACAAATACTAAAAAGCGTGGGAATATGGAGTAGAGCATGGTGAGTGTAGTTTTGTGGGCAACTCAGCTGCTTTCAAATTTTTTTGCAAACCAAACCTGTTTTTGCAATATGGAGAAGTAAAATTACTAGGCAAATAGGTAACTGAAATAGACCCAATATGTTTGATAGCTTATATATTTTACAAGGATAGAGAAAGCACATTTAGAATTTCTATTAAGACATGAAAGATGATATTGGGCCTGCTTATGGTGAAGCATGTAATTAAATTATATAAGAAAAAAAGTCCTATTTGAGAAATGTATTAATGCCTTGAGAATAGATTGATCAAATTTGTATTTGATTGTTTACATCTGCACTTGACTTGCTGGTGGTAGGAGCTTTCCTGTGTTCTACTAGAAACACTTGTTTTGGCTCATGCAGACTCAGGAATTGTGTGTAAAGTATTCCATATAAAGATGATTTAAACAGTAAAAAGAGTTTGGTTTATTTCCCAACTGGATGGAAGATAATTGAAATGGAGGTTCAGTTTATCCTTTGCGGGTTGCTATTAGTATCAGTGAAATAAAGCACTACTCATGTACTATTTACTACTCATGTAGAAGCTCCAACATTATCTCAGTTGTGTAGGTTAAGGTTGCTGGTTGCATCAGTGAAGCACAGGGATGTTGACAAGTAAAAGGAAATCTTTCATTTTTCCATCCTAGTTGTGAATGTATATTAAGAATATTTTCAGTACTTATCTTTTGAAATTTAATCCAAAGCTTTTGAACTTTGGGAATGAACTGTTCCATAACAGCTGGATTGGTCTCCTCTCAATTCTTCTCTTTTTGGTACCTGAAAAAATACACTGGGTACATTAGTAAAAGGTCTGGTTTATTATATGAAAGTAGTAGTCTAAGTTAGCTATACCTGTTTGTGCTAAGATGTATCAAATTAAAAGCAAATCCTTTAGGCAAGATTTGCTTAGTTTCTGTATTTTCTCATTCCTAAGTACTCAATTGCATGGAATATAGATCCAAAATATTAGACCTTAAAGAGTCAGAGGACTGATTTACAGTGAGGTCAATGAGAGTACAACTTGGCCCTTCCTCCATTTAATATCTAGTGGTTTTTCCCTTTCTCTTAGGTGTAAGACAATTTTATGGAAATAATTACCACAAATCAGCCTTCTTCTGGTTCTCTAAACTTCAGAAAGTCATTCTCAATAAATTAACAACACTACAAATGCCAATTCATTTTAGTATGTGTTATGTCTTGTAAGATATTGGCAAGAAATATGTAACAACAATAGATCAATATATAGAAAATAATCAATTGTTTCAACATCAGAAACTAATAATGCATCAGCTTGATAAATTCCCCAAAGGGATATCAAATATGTGTGTGTTTTAGGGAATGGACAGAGTGTAAACATTAAAATTGTGCCTCTGGAACTGCTAGGAATAGAATTACCCTTGGATTTTCTTATGCTGTTTTTTTTGTCTTTGTAATTATTTCTTAATTACTTTCTGTGTTAATAATGAAAATTGATCAGATAGTTTGTATCTTGAGATGTTAATATCAGTTCTTGTATGGAGTGGAATAAACTAAGACAAGCAACCCCTCTTATGAAGTGCCAAGGAATTTCCATCTGTTGAGCATCCTCAGCTCCTCCTGGCAGTACTACTCTACACACAAAGGATCTCAGAGTCTTTCCAAATTGTATACCAAAAACTGTATATTACCTAAACAGAAAAGGCAAGGTGAGGAATCTCATAGTCATGGTTAATGCATTCCCACACAATTTTTTTCTAAGGTAAAAAAGGTTGGAAAATTTTTAATTAAGTCCATAAACCAATTATTTTCAGCTCCAATGTTGTTTCTTTCCTAGTGAAACTCCTGACTGGGTGATTTTGCTAACGGCCTGAAGTTGTGTGCCCCTCAGTGTAGTGTAGTGAGGGGTTGGAAAGTGCCTCTTAGAACATGTTGGAAAATTAAAGGGACTTTTTTTTCTTCTAGTTTTTAAACAAATTATTCTGATTTTATATAAGAACAATCTTTATGTATATGTTGAAATTCTCTTCAATAGCACCGTTTTCCTGTACACAGCTTTGATGCACTGCACCTGCTTACAAAAAGGCTATGTTTTGGGAGCAGTGGTCAATAGATCTCACTGTGGTCCTAGCTCTTTAACAGTGAATTCCAATATGGTTGTATGAATGAACTGAAATTCAACAGAGGAAAATAATCTCAGTTCTGTTCAAAACAAAGCCATGATTTCAATCTCCAATTATTTGTACCCATCTTTTCCTCATATTTCTGTTATTTAAGGACAGTACAGTTAAGGAGTAAATGCACTGTAAATACCTTTGACCCCACTTGTCTGTTATATACTGTGATTTGATGCTTGCATATTGCCTGTTACCTGTATGTCTGATATTAAGTTGAGCACATTTGGTGACTTTGTCTATCCCTCTATTGCACTGGATAATTCAGCTGAAGCTCTCTAAGGTATAAGCAAGATTGCATAGTTTGCCTTTCACTAATAGCTACAAAATCATGTTCTTTTAGCATTTCTGTCCAGATATAACACTAACAGAAGGGACTATTGCCCAAATATCTTATAGTTCAAAAGAGTGTTAGAATACTACTTCCTTATGGCAAACTTTACTGGAAAAATTAGAAGCTATCATTCATGTTCTTTGACTAAGTCATGTAATCTCTAAATCTCTGCCACAGAACAAATGCTGACAGTAATCCTATATGTAGTTCTGACAAAGTTTCCTCTAGAAGGAGGGTTTTCTAGTTATTAAATTAAGGAATGTGTTTTGTGCGCTCACTTAGATGATTTATATTATATTGGAGACCAAAAGTGCATTGAATAAAAAAATCCCACAAAAAACCAAAACCAAAACTAAAACCAATTCAACCTCTAGAAATGCAAATAGAAGATGAAATTTGACTAACTCAAGACTAGCCAAATTTTGTGACTGTCAATTTGCCTCACTGTGAAAAGTAAACAACACAAGGCAAAATGATCCAATATGGAAACTGCAGTCCTGCATAAGGCAAAACAAGAGGACATAAAGGTTAGGATGCCTCAAGACTGCTCATGAAATGATAAATAAATGACAGTGTACAAGAGAAAAATCAGCAGAAATAACCTATATTTAAATTATAAATGAGTAATGAAAATCAGTCTTAGAGAAGCACTAATTGCAAATATAGTTTGAAAATCAGAACAACAGACAACAGGGAAGGCAATGACGTCTGTAAATATGAAACCCAGGCCAGGGAATTAAGATATAAGACTGAGAAAACACCAAGTATAGATCTATTTATTGGTGGCACGGAATAAAAAGAAACATGATTAGTGTGCCATGATTCTTGTTTTGTTTCCTAGTGCAATAAGTTTACATATTCCAACCCATTGTACGGCTCATATATCTTGTTATGTCTCCAGGTTCCTGTCTTTCTAGATGTGAATTTAACTGCATGATCAGTACAAAGCCATCAAAGTGATGTGAATTAATAACGATGTCTGCATAAGATATGGTTCCCTAGCTGTTCAGGAGTTTGACATCTCTAAAAGCAGACATTGGATGTTTTATTACTCATAAGGCCTTTGAGTTCTTTGGATCAACCTTTTGTGTTTCTATGTTGTCTTTTGTTTTTACCTGCCCTACCTTGTTAGTTAGTAAGTTTTACATCAAGAGCTAGGCAGAAAAAATAAATGTAGCTGCTGATTATTTTCTTACCCGTATCCAAGCAAATTGTTCTCAGACTAGCATATTTCTTTTAAGCTGTGATTCAGTTTTTCCTTGTAAATGGAGGCAGAAAAAGCCAAGTCAGACAAGGACTCGTAATTGTGTCCTGCTTCTGTGTAAGGACTTGTGTCTGACATTGGTGTGGCACAGCCTTGTGTTACAAGAGTAGATTGTATGCAGAGTTCAGGAACTAAAGCTGTTCCACAGATAGTCACTATTTAGCTACGATTATTCAAGGTGCACTGGTATTGCATGGACATCTTTAACTGGAAATGATGAACCTTGTTCCTTCCTAGTAAAGATATTATCTTTATAGAATGATCCCTCAGAGCTGCAGTGTGCTTGCCCATTTATATGCAGCTGCATTTGACCTGTTAGGAATGTTTGTAGCAGCAACAAATGTTTAATGTTGTTGCTTGTTTGGTTTGGTTTGTGGGGAGGAGTGGGTTGTTTGTTTTTTAAAAAAAGGTTATGCTTTACAACCTTTTCTTCCTCCCCTTTTCTCAAACTTGCAAACTGAAAATCACTTCCTTGTGCCCCAGTTAGAGGAAATTTCTTCAGAGATATAACATCAGGTGACTTATGCATTTCTTTCTGGTATAATAAAGATAGGGGAACCTCTCAGTGTAATTATTTAACTAGCCAAATATTTATTTTAGATATACTGTCGGTTGTATTGCTCTGCAGGACATTAGACAAAGTATACATTGTGAGAGTGGGTGGAACCTGGCAGCTACCTTAATTTATACCAACCCCAATCAGACTTTTATAGAAAAACATTCCAGAGAGGCAAGACTTATCAATCCCATGGGAAGCTGCAGAAAATATTTTATTATTATTCTGGCAGGAGTCTAATGGAGGGTAGATTATCACTGGTACAGGTGTTGACAGTATTGCATCCTGCATCCTTTCTGGAGCAGTTGGTTGCACTAGAGAGCACTTCTTACAGGATTAACTATGTTACAGGCACTGGAGGAGCCTATTTGCCCCACTCTTGTATTACATTGTGGTACTAACTTAAAGGAAAATGATGCTTATTAAGAAGTGAAATTGCAGCCACGTCCTCTTTCTTGATGGAGAGTGAGAACAAGGACAGGAACAGGTCCAAGGGCTGGCAGAGCAGCCCATGGAGGAAGGTTCCTGCAGCTTCCTCTGGTGTCCCTCTGCATGGCTCTGGTTGGCATTATCAAATTGTAAAAAGACTCTTTTGTGATGGAAAGTTGAAAGCAGTGTTGTTCTCCTGGGCAGAGTCTCTGGTAGAAAGGCCAGCACACTGCAAACTTTGGAGCACCATAGACATCTTAATCTACATCAAAAGTGTATTTGAATCAATCCATCCTTGTGTTTCAGAACACTTTGGAAAAAAAAATCACACAGTGTTTTCTGTCTCAGGTTGGAAGGCAAGAGCAGGAAAATACTTGCTGCAGAATTGTAGGGCAAGTGGGACAAACAGGGATGGAGCTGAAGCTTCTTTATGTTTGTGGTATATTCAGTTGCATCCTCGTCACCAGAAAGTATACAGCTGTTCACACTGGCTTTCCTTAAAGTAAATCAAGTACTAGAAAATATATTTTTATGTTTAGCTGTCACTACAAGTATGTCATTATAACCCAATTATTAATATTTTTTAAAAAGAAACATGATATTATTTTACATACACACAAGAGAACTTTCCTCCTCTGGCTGCATGTTAAGGAGTGGGTGGGGGGCCATAAAAGAATTAACAGGGTGGGGGTGGAAAAATGTATTTTAACAGAAGAAAGAGCATGTACAGTTATAGTCTTACAGCAAGAAATAAACACTGTAATCACAAACAAATGTAACCTCAAGTAGAGAAGACAGTGATTTTATTGTATGGGCATATGATGTTTGGGCAACAATGGAGGATTTGTTCTCTTACAGTAGTCAGGAGATTGGCAGGCAGGCCCTTTCTGTGGCCATTACTTCCAAATAGTGTGTGTCAGAATTTGAATTATAAAATGTTTAGGAATGTACAGACAAAGGGAAGGAGAAGGCTTACTTTGAGGGGAGATGGGGGAACCTCTTCACCTGAAGGCCTGAGTGTGAATGTTCTCAAGAACAACGCTAGAAACCAAGCCAGCATTGAGAAATCTTCCTTCTATAATGTGCCAGATCTTCCCTTCGTATTTATTAAAATGCTTACATTTACATTCTGCAAAGCATTATGTTTGTGTGGTATCTTGAGGTATAATAATCCAAACCCAGCTCTGCAGATCTCTGCAATTTCTAAAGGGACAAACTGTCACCATGCCCTGTCTTTGTGTGTCAGGTTTTTGTTCTCAGTTCCATCTGTTTAGATTTCATCAGGTTCCTCAAACAGAACCTATGGGACTGTGTTTCTAAATCTGGATCTCAGTGAAAGGTAGGAATTGTTGTATCTTGTAAAAGAAGTCACCCTGGAGAAAGAAGATGTTTATTGTGTGCTCATGGGCACAATCTGGGTGGCACAACTAACTGACTGTGCTGCCTAAGCATGTGAGAAAAGCCTTGGCCATCCAAGAGTCATCAGGTTTTCAGTTAAGCAAAATCAAGAATATCTTTTCAAGGGAGTATTTGCTCTCTTTCTTTCTTTCTGTTTCTGTTCATCATGTGTTAGGCAGACCTTTAGGTTTTTGATAACTTCACTTCATTGTGTCTCATGCTGTAATAGGACAGAGCTCCTTTCCTGTGAGATTTTCAGTCCTATGTATTTAGAAAGGTAGAGAGTGTCAAAAAGGTGATATCAATTTCCTTTTCGTAGTGGAGAAAAATAAAATATCTTGACCAAGGGTCTTTAGGATATTTATGCAGAACTGGTGTTACAGCAAGATCTCCAAGCCCAGTGCAGTGCCTATTTAATGTTCTGCTTGTATGTGCTTTAAGAGTACCTTCCAACTCTTAATTTGTTTGTTCAGAACCCAAATTAATTATAAACAAACCCCCTGTTTTGTTGAGATCAGATTACAGATGCTGGATGTAAATATAACATGAAGCTCAGGTCTTGTTTGAGTTTTCTGTTTACTTGCTTTTTTTTTACTACTTTACTAGCACTGGGAAGTTTCAAGGATGTTAAAGCCAAAGACAAACAAGAAAAACCCACAGCTCAACTCAGAGTTACTCTATTCCAGTACAAGCATATAAAGGAAGGTCTCTTTGATATCAGTACAAGGAAAAAATCAAGACCTGTATGTTCCTTTTTCTGTAAGGAGTTTTCTCATCTGAAGTAGCATTTCATGAAGGAACAACTCCCATTTGAGACAGTAAAACTAAAGAATATTTTTGTACATTGACAGCATACACAATAAATTCTGGGGCAAATCTTCAATTCAATAATGCTTCTTAATACCCCACTAGTATATGGAACCCCGAGAGATAAATCTAAAAGCTGACACTTTATTTGTTGTTGCTGCTGTTTAGGTCAGACCCTGTTTCTTGTGAGACACTTTTCTAAGAGAGCAGCCTTGCAGCAGCTCTCTTTGAGAGTCAGGGAATAGCTCAGCCCAGAAGGGGCCTCTGGAGGCTGCCTGGTCCAACAGCCACACTGAGATTAGGTTGAACTTTGAAGTTAGATCCAGCTTCAGAGACAATTTGGGTTACTCAGGGCTGCATCCAGTCAAGTTTTGAACATTTCAGAGAATGGAGACAGCTTTGGCACCCCTGGGTGCCTTTTCCAGCCTGTGACCACTCTCATGGTGAAAAAAAAATTTCCTAATATCTAATTGGAATTTCTTTGGCTGCAGCCTCTGTCTGTTGCCTCATTCCTTTCACTGTGCACCTCCAGAAGTTTGGCTCTGTCTTCTTTAAAAGTGCCCATTATATAGATGAAGAAAACCATAAGATCTCCCTTCACCTTCTCTTCTTGAGACTGAACAAACTTAGTTCACTCAGCTTCTCCTCTTATGTTATGTGCTCCAAATCCCACCAAGTCAGCAGACTTAAGCCCTCATCCAAAGCAAAAACTCAAATTAATTTTCAACAGATATGTCTCGGCTTTCAAGACATCAGTGAAAGCCAGACACGTGGGTTAAGTTTTTTCCATGTTTGAAGGGAAACATATTGGCACAGACACAAGATACCTTGTTGCTAATGTAATTTTTGGCAGGTATGTTCACTCAGACAATTTGTTAGATGCCAAAAGCAAAGCATAGTATAACTTACATTTCTTGCATGTGGCCTCACAAGCAGCCCTGTGTTCAAACCTCCAGCCACCCTGTGTTGCCTTGGCTTTTCTCCTGCCACATGGCAATGCATATCCAAGAAGAAAATTCAGCGAGTTATTTGGTAAATAGCAAAAGGAATAATTTTTGAGTACTGAGGTAACTTCTGACTAGAATTTCAAGTTAGTTGTATGAATGCCTAATATTATTCCATTTATTCCAAAACATTCTAAAATGTTTGAAAAAGTAGATGTATGGTTTGAATTATTTTGCAGTGATTCTTCTCTGATTTCCTAGATAAAATTGATTCCAGCTTACAAAAATTTGGACTTTGTCCCCAGCTTGTCTCACTTGATCGATTGTAACCTGTCTTTATTGCAAACATAGTTTCAAAGATGTTGTGAGGACAGATTGAGTGAATCTCCAAACAGAGAAAACAAAGTCTAATAGTGTAGGAAGTTTACTTTGTGGTTTTTACAGGTGTTTGGATTTTTTTTCCATCACAGAGTCAAATGGACCTTTACTTGAATGAATTTAATTGTTGTAGGAATGTTTTCTTTCCTGCTGTACCTTGGTTATCTTTCTTCAGTTTCTGCTTTCACGCAAGGTGGAGGTGAGGAAGTGCTTTCTCAGGCAATATGCTGACATTAGGCCTTCTTGGCTGTGGAGGACTGGAGGAATTTTGTACTCTGGGTATAGAGCTCTGAACCTATGGATGGCCAACAGACTGTCAATACTATATACATAACATCTCCAAATTCCACCTATTTGCAATTGTCGTTAACACAGTTGCTTAAAATTGCTGTTGGGGATGTCCTGGTTTGGGCTGGAGCAGAATTAATTCTGCTAAGATGGTATTGCTTCTAGCCAGTGCTCCTTTAAAAGTGACTGTATTCCTCTGAAAGCTAGCAGTATGTTTTCATAACACACTATCTAATAGCTTAACCCTGAATGTTTGGGTTACAGCCTGAGAATTGGAATGTAAACCTGTGACTTTACTGAGAAGTCGGGGGGGGGGTGCAGGGTGAGAGCGTACACCTATAGGAAAGGGACAGGCAAGGCAGGTGACCCCAAACTGACTGAGTATTCCATTTCATACACGTCATGCTCGGTATAAATTTAGGGGGGCCGTCCCCTCTTCTCTCTCTCTTCTTTGCCTCTCTTGAGGCCCTGCTTGGTGCCCCAGCTTTGCTACTTCACTGCTTCTGAGTCCAGGCCTCCAGGGTCCAGCTTCCTCCCTTTCTTTCCCCCCCTGCCCCCAGGAGAGTTTGACTGCGGTAATATAGCAACCGGGAGGGAAGGTGGGAGGTTTGGATCTTGGTGCTGGCTCTGTATCTTTGCTTGTATATATTTGCCTACTGTCATTATTTTCTGTTAAAATAGTTAAACTTACTCTGCCTTTTCCAATCCACGTCTCGTTATTTCATCCAAACTATAACAGGGAAAAGGACGATGTTGTGATTCTCTTACTTCTTATTTTGCAGGTAAAAAGCTGCTTGTCTACAAAGGCAGTGATGCTATGACATAACAGCAGTCTCTGAAAAGGGGAGATGAGGAAGGGTTTAATGTAAGGAGGGAAGCATGTGGCATTTACTGTTCTGCCAGATCTCATAATGGCTGCCTTCACAATGGAAACCAGTGACTTATAATTCTGATGGCTCAGCTTAGCAAGGACAGCAAGCTCTGTGCTCGGCACAGTACCTGGTCATTTTGTCATGACATTACTAGCCCAACTTGAGGAGGTTTAGAAACTTCTCTGAGTCTCAGATTCTAACTTGCTAGAACTGCTCATGAGAAATTTCTGCTTTCCATATTGTAGAAAGGCAGCCTATTGAAGCTTTTTAGAACTCTGCTTGACCAACTGTAAATCATGATATAATGCTGATCATGCAGTTACACCATGAACAGTAATCTTCAATGACTTTAGCAAACAAGGCTCAGACCCTTACACGCAGTGGGAGGAGACAAGGTGCCTGTGGTGCACATAGGGAAGTGGCTGGGGAAAGCAGTATGGATTGCTCCTCCTTTGGGAAAAGGCAAACCCATTTGTGGGATTGTCTTCACTCAAGGACCTGGGTGTACTTGGTGGGTAATGCAGGAGAATGGGGAGACCTGGTGTATACTCCAAGGAGATTTGACTTTTAGAGGAAAATAACCAAATATGAAAATTCTATGTTGCAGGAGAAGAGAGCTGAAGTAATGAAGTGAATCCCGATAGTGACGACTGAGATCTAGACGGTGTCAGTGACTAGCAACCGAAGACCTTGCTTCTCCTGTTCCAAATATCCATCCTAGAAGATGAGGCCCAAGACATTGAAGGGAGAAATCTTAGACTATTATGTATTATGTGATACCTGAGCATGATACAAATGGTATAGAATAAGGGGTGGAGTTTGTATTGGGTTTGGCTGAGATGGAGTTAATGTCCCCATAGCAGTTTTCAGAAACACTGTGTCTTGGGTTGAAGATAACCTGTGATGTTGTGACTGCTGCAAGGCTGGCATAGCACCAAGGGGATGGGGTGGATGAGATCCTGGGAGGGGACACAACCAAGACAGCTGACCCAAACTGACCAAAGGGCTATTCCATACCATGCGTCGTCAGCTCAGGGATAAAAGGCAATGGCGGGGAAGTATCGATGGGAGGAAGATGTCTGCCCCCCAAACAACTATTACGCGTTTGGGAGCCCTGCTTCCCGGGAGAGGGCCAGACATTGCCTATTATGGGAAGTAGAGACTAAAGCTCAATTTTGCTTTGCTTTGCTTCGTGCAGCCTTGCTTTCCTTTATTTGTTTATTAAACTGCCTTTACTAAAACCCATGGGCTGCTTCAATCTCATTCCCTTCCCTCTTATCATGCTGTGGGAGGTGTGGGGCAAGAACACAGTAGAAAACTTTGGTGGGTGCCTGGCGTTCGGCCGAGGTTGACCCACCACAGCCAGTCAATGGTAAAGGATAGCACACAGGAGTTTTTGAACTTATGATACTCAACACTCAGACCCTTCATCATGGGTCAGAACTGAGTTGTGATAAGCTCTCTGAAAGCAAGATTATCATGTTCCAGAGCATGTAATAATGAAAACTTATGACAAAAGGCAGGCAATATGGACAGACAGACAGGATCACTACAGGAAAACACAGTAGTCAACAGTAGTCTATAAGATAAGCAGCAAATGAGAACTTACCCCTAAATCCTCCACCCCTGAAACAATGTTCTATGAGTGTAAGATCAAAGTTTCCTTGGTTATGCTAACTCTTCTTCAGATGAAGAAGCCTGAGCAGATTTGTGCTGTGAAAGCAGTGGTTACTGAATTTGACCAACAGCAACTTCTCTTCAAGAATCCTTACAAATAAAATGACCATCTCAGGCTGTCCTTGACCTCGCTGTGTACAGTTTACTAGCTTGGTATCCCATCAGCTTTTCAAAATAAGCTAGAAATATAGTATACTTTCTTGTATATTGTGGAAGGATTCACATGGAAATGCAATGCTAGTTAAATATTTTTAATCTCAGTACATAATTCAACATTCTGTCACAACCAGACCTAGAAGCAAGATCAGATGGCTTTTTAACACCTGTTGTGCCTTTCTGCAGGGTATTGTTAGCTTTGTGCATTCTTGTATTTTCATCATGCATATTTTTAGTCTTATTCAGGATTCTAAGAGGAATATATTGAGCTTGTTCAGACACAGTGATTACACACTCAATCCTACTGTTCAGCCTCTATTTTTATCATGTGTANTGGACTCGATGATCTTCAAGGTCTCTTCCAGCTGTAACTGTTCTATGATTCTATGATTCTACATGGAAATGCAATACTAGTTAAATATTTTAAATCTCAGTACATAATTCAACATTCAGTCACAATCAGACCTAGAAGCGAGATCAGATGGCTTTTTAACACCTGCTGTGCCTTTCTGCAGGGTATTGTTAGCTTTGTGCATTCTTGTATTTTCATCATGCATATTTTCAGTCTCATTCAGGATTCTAAGAGGAATATATTGAGCTTATTCAGACACAGTTTAAAGCACTCTGACCAGTTTTGTGAATGTGAAGCATGAACTGCAGCACTGATGAATCCAGGGTAAATAAGAATCCAAATATTTTGTAGTTACCTCATAAATATAACAATAACATTTTCTTCTTTGTACTGACACTTTAAACTGGCAAGTGAAAAAAAACTTTACAGAGATTTTTTTTTTTGTCCATTTGTGGTATACAGAAGTAACTCCAGGAATGCATAAGCTAGGCTTAAGAAGCCATCCTACCTTTCATTACTTTGCAGTCTTTCAGGACATGAGATATGGCTATATCTGTTCGAATTGAGGATAAACATCTGAGAAGGTAAAGATTGCTAATGAAAATACTGGTTCACTTATTGCTAGGAAGGCAGATTAAGATAGCTTAATACACAGTTACTTAATTTTAGGAGTGTGTGTATATAGGCTAGTGATGTTGAGATAGCATGGATGCAGATTTTGGAACTATTCTACCAAGTGCATTCCATTGTGCAATGATGTTTCTGACATCTGAAAATCTGGAAGGGAGCTCACACAGAAGTTAAAGATGTAACTGGCAACAAACTGATTGATTTCCAAAGTAAAAAATTATATTATTCAAAACAATGTTTGTATTTTAAAAAAAGGTCTCCATGAGCTGAATATTTGAAAAATGGACAGTTACTAGACCAGAAAGTAGATACCTTGTGCATGCATTTTAGTGCATATTTCAGTGCTCTGGGTGCTAAGTACATAGTTTAGGTAGTATACTTTTACATTATCTGCAGATCAATTAAGTTTTTAAACTGACTATAACTTTTTCACTCCATGAAAGCTTGCAAAATATCTGACATAAAGGTTTCTGTAGCTTGTGCACCTCCTTTTAGATAGCAACTAAAATGACTTGTTGACATCAGGTGATTTTCAGAATGGTACCCAAGCCTGCAAATAAAATGTGTAGCATATGTCATGCACATTAGAAGCATAGTTTTGCAAACACGTATAACCCAGCATTTGACATTATCTCTGTGCTTGATTGACAGATTAGTTGATTTGTAACAAATCCTAGCCTGAGAGTCCCTCTCTTAAACCAAATGTGCAGAGTTATGCTTTCAGTCCCCAAGTTAGCTGCTGTGTTTGTGAAGGCTCTGGTCACCATACATGCACATGACTAACCTTACTCATGTGAGCTGTCCCAATTAGATATGTTCACATGAGGTTGTGATGCCATATCCTGAAAGATTAAAGAAGTAATCCAAATCCCAAATTCTTACTTTCATTCAAGCACACACATAATCCTCAACATCCCAAGTAGTGTTTTAATTAGCCATTGAAAACAATCACTGCTAGGCTCTGAAACTGATTATTCATCTAAAAATCACTCGGGTTAATTAAATAATTTGGTTTCTATTCATGTTCTATTGGGTCTTTCTCTCCTTTCATTAGTTTTAACCCACAAAAAACCTCACTAAAATCACCCTCGGTGTAAGTATAAGCTCATAGCCTTTGTTTTAATCCCCACAGAGTGCTGGATATTACTTTCAACTCAGATCTAATTAACAGTGTATGTTCTTTATTGAAATCAGAGCATTTCTGTATATTACATGTCAAAACAGATACTTGTGTTCTTTCATTTTCAGAATATTGTTCTTGTCCATGCCTGGTAAACTCTTAATTTTAGGAGGCGTCACTTTACACTAAAGATTCCTCTGACAGAAAGCAAACAATTTTCTCCCTTTTTCTTTCTCATGTGTTTATATTGAGTTTAAAATTGTGTGAGTGAAAACTGTGGTCCAGTTTCCTAAAAGAGAATTGTCCTTTTTCAGAACTACTAGTGATAGCCTTAGCAGTGGACATAGGAAATGAATGAACACTGAGATTAAAGGACTTTTCTAGATCAGGTGTATGTACTGGTGACATACACCAGTATTGGGGAGGTGATTGCTACCAATATCTCTGTTTCTGTCTCTAGCACAATGTTTTCAGGTTAGCACAAGGCATAAGTACATGTTTAAATCCTTTTTGCATTTAAGATGGAAAAAGTCTTTGCAGAAGCCCTGCTTTGTAGAAGATGGTTCAGATAATTACATGATGAAAATTAAACATTTGCTGAACATTAAACATCACCAAAACAATGCTCAAAACTACAATGAAAAAAAAAAAGTCAAACAAAGCATACAGGCAGAATTACATAAGTGTATAAGCCTAAAATATGTCTACAATAGCTGTGTTGTAGCTTCACACTTAGAGTCAGGATGCTGCTTGGACATCTAGGCCTGTCAATTACAGGGATTAGTACCTGACTTAGAGAGAAGAGCCACCTCCTCTATTCAGAGTAATTCCAATATTAGCATTTTTATAGCGGGGTTGCTGAAGATACAGGCATGTCAACATTTTGCTATGTCCAGAAAGAAATATCTGTAATGAGATTTAAACCTCAAGTACTACTTACTATTCTCAACTTTCTTCAATGGCTGTCTCCTACTATTTTTAAGGTTCTTCAGATCCTTATTGTTAAAGTGAAGAGTTGAGAAGGGCTGCTTGAGAGGATCACAGAATCACACAGAATCACCAAGACTGGAAAAGACCCCCAGGATCATCAAGTCCAGCCTATGGCCCAATACACCACAACATCTAAACCATGCCACTCAGTGCCACATCAAATCTTTTCTTAAACACCTCCAGGGA
>VWZO01001416.1:0-66204 GCA_013396975.1 Bucco capensis | reverse complement strand
CTTTGTTTCTCCCCCCCCCCCCCCCCCGCCCCCCCATTTTCCCAGTCTTGCAGAAACTCAGTCTTTGAACTCTCCACTCCTGTCAAATCAAGCTGACATTGACCTACAGGATCAGAAGTTGCTATGAGGGGGTGGAATGGTGGACAGAAAGTCTTGTGTAGCATGATTGCTGTCGGGCTCATATCTCTAGGAAACCAGGGCAAAAGTCATGCCTGCCTTCATTCTGCTTGCTTTGTAAAACAGAAAATGGACATACTAAAACAGTATCTTCAAACTTGAAGCTATCTTTATCCTTAGAAAATATGATAGCCACAAAGTGAAAGAATAAAATTTACAATATGAATGGGTCTGCATTTTGCATGACTATAGCAGGTGAGATGCCAGTTAAAATCTTCATCACTGCATAGTCTGATTCAGTACAACTGCTTGCTACAGAGGAAACAGGTAAAAGTTATATATATGACTTCTGTTTCTGTGAGGTGTTGAGCTACCCAGAGAAGTCAAAAGAATACATGGTTAGCCTTATAAGGCACTACAAAAGTGAGAGGGATAGTCTGTTTTCCTTGTTCATGGTAAGTAAGCCAAGTCTTCTCATCAAGAATGTAGTAAGGCAGTTATTTTAGGGGAGAGAGGGAACTTATCTAATGCAAAGGTTGAATGGATTGCAGTTTGCAGGGAATAGGCAGGACCTCTGTCATTACATGGCTTTTAAAACAGGATTATGCAAATACCTGGTAGGAATGGCATAAGAATACCTGATGACAACAAAGCCTCCTGAGCTCCATTTGAACCACCTTTTCTATGGTTCTTTTATAAAGTCCAGGTTGCCTTGTGAAACGCGGATATGTAATGACATGAATAAGACCTCTGTGCAATAAGCTGTTAAGGTTTGTCTAGCTAGAGGCTGACAGAGCTGAAAGTTTGGCTTGTGTAAAACAAGTTCATGGAAATAAACTGTCCTAAACAAGTCATTTAGTCTTCGGAGGAGGGCAAACCAAAGCCTCTGAAAATAGCCAGAGCAGCAGGACTCAGAAGCATTTTCAACAGCAATGTCAGCACAACTCATAAATGCTAGAATAGTAAACGCCACATAACACTACAGACTGACTAAAGGCTATGAAGACTTTTCCTCACCTGGGCAGATCCCAAACAGAAAGAAATTTCCTGTTCTTGGCTTTGGTCATGGATCCTGGAAGATGCCATGAGAGATGATGTAGTGTCATCCATATCCTGTTCATGGTTAGAGGAAGGTAAGGTATTATCCATCAGGGAAATGAGCTGCTGTTATGAGCTTGGATGACAGCACGTGACAGGTGCGGTTGCATCTAAGATCCAGATCCCAGAGCCTTACTCATACATCCCGTCCTTATTTAATTTGTCCTCGAGTCAGGTGCTTGTTCAGCTACATAATAATTTCCTGAGATACTGACACAAAACTCTACCAACTCAAAAGAAAACTCTACCAACTCTGAGCACTGCTCAGTGGCACAGGATCTAGCAAGCAGAATTTGCGCAAAGTACTGAATTTAGGCTTACAGCATTTCACTGCTGCTAAATTTTGTCTTGTTGATGATGCTGCTATATACTTTTCTACTTATTTTAATGTACAGTTATAGATAAATATCTAAACAGAAACTTTTACACAAATATTTTGTTTGAAAAGAAAGCTTTTAACTGAGTAATACTGCATTCTCTAAAAAAAAAAAAGTTTTTATCTGAAAATTCAAAAATGGCAAAAAAAGATTGATGTTTTATTATATTTTCTGCTTGCTTCTTGTAAAGTAAAATTTACTGAGAAAAGCCTCTAGCTTTCCAGTTAACACAAACACCAGGTAAGTCTTTTTCCTCTGCAGAGAAACAGCAAAAAGAGTTGCTTATGGTGAAATACTAACTTGTCACATTAAACTTACTGAACCAGGAGAGAAAAAAAACGCTAAAAAATTTGCAAATACAGCTTCCAGTCTGCCTTGAACTCACCGAGTATGACGAACAGTGACACTGCTGTCTTAATGTACTGCTGACAGAGCTGCTGTACTCATTAACCTTTGATGAAACAAGATGTCACTTTGTTCACATCAAATGCTCCTTGATGCCAGTGCTCAGTGACTGTTTATGTTGCTGATGCAGACATCAGCTATTGTTGAAAACATGCTCCCTCCCTCCCAGCATTTCACTGTCCCAGAGGATTTATAGGTGCTGATCATTATCAAACTGCAAATGGATTCTGAAGCCAAGAGTGCATGTTTAACTTTGCAGCTTTCAATGAATTATATTTTTAAAATTATTTATTTCTAAGTGTAATTTAGGTGTATTTAAACACCTGAAAATGCAAAATCTTGATGTGCTACAAGATGCTGCTATGAACTCAAGCATACATTTGTGTGATCTCATTTTTTTATTTGAGACTATTGTAACTATTAAAGACCTACTTACCCCATTTGCAACACTACATAGTAGAAGCACACTCTAGTGGGATAATTGGCACTGATTTGTAAAGTATTCTGGTCAACATCATAACTAAGCAGTGGTGTAACCTGGTTTAGAACTGACTTGTTCTAGTTCCTGTTCTACTCTGCAGCTGTTCATCAGCATTGACTTTGTTATCAAAATTGGAAGCCAATCTCGCTGTTCTATGTACAGTAAATATCATGTAACCTAGCAAAGAAATACTGTCTCTAATCTGGGAATAATTCATACCAAAAACCTATTACTTTTGTTTAGTCTTTACTTTGCATTATAAGTACATTCATTTTGTTATGAGACAAATGAAGGGGGAGAAAGAAGGAAAAGAAAGAATTTTGGTTTCTTAGCGAAATATATAAATTTTCAGTACAGAGATGCATGCTCTCAGAGTTGCTTTTGTGTTTGTTATTTCAGTGAATAGGACAACATTCACAGATAAATTCTATTTACATTCTTTCCACTATATACTGCTCATTATTCTTTCCCTTGCATTAGGGGGTTTCACAGGTTTTGCTTTTGATTTGATTTATTTGAGGTTTTTTGTTGGGTTTTTTTCACAATTAGGTTTACAATCATTACAACTGTCATGCAATTTTTACATCCTGGGAAGCAGTTGAAGATAAGGGTGGGGATTCTTCTAATTTGCTGTTGTGCAGAGGAGAAGTGTCTGGCACTGGAATTGTAGATAAAAGCTGTGTCATGCTTCAAGCTTTACTGGAATTAAATATCTCTAGAAATAGTGGTCCTTAAGAAAAAGAATTTGCAAGAAGGAAAGGAAAGTCATCTTGAATACAGCAAGTTAAGGCATGGGAGCAGCTTCAGACTCTTGTAGAGATAGAAAGCAGCAGAGATGAATGTTAAAGAAAGAAAGTGTAAGTAGATGAGAGGCAGGCAGAAGTATTTTCATGGGAAATGCAGGAAAGATTGTTAGTTTGCTAAACACTGAAGTGCATGTGTCCCTTATTGAGTGATGAAAGCCTTGGAGATTGACCATCCACTTTAGACTAGCCTTACAAGATAAGGATGTGAAATTCATGGAATAGCAAACTTACATGAAATATGACCATGCCACTCCACAGCAACACAATGGAAAGTGCATCTGAGAACACTCATGGAATATGTTCAAGCACAGCTGATACCAAGTCCTTGAAAGGTTGTAGTAAATACACTAATTTAGAGACTTTCACCTGTTGCTCTAGATCATTCATACCCCACAGCATGTCTGCCAGCACTGTGACCTCTGGCACAAAGTGAAGAACATCAAAGAAAGAAGTGAGCATATCGAGTCTCAGGTAGGCGTTGCACCCTTGTTATGGATAAAAGAAGTGTCAGTAAGTTATAAAACAGGTGGAATTGGGATATTGTAAGCCTGACATGAGTGATCAACAAATACTCGTAGGACACTACTATCTGCACATGCAGAATGATATATAAGGCATTGTAAAAGAACATTTAGAAATTTTTGTTACATTATCTTGAAAATATGTGGGCTATCTATTGCTAGCTTAGTAAAATGTCCTCTTGGCTTCTTTTATTTTTATTTTTTTTTAATTTTCAATCCAAGAAGAATTTACAGTCTCTGACACTATCTGTAATCACAAATGAAAATGAGATTATTAATTAAGTTTTTATTATCAATGAGGTTAATTTTTTTGAGATGCATCACTGTAGCATGTAACATCTCTGCTCTCTGCTGCCAGGCTGCTTATGGTTAAGTATTTACTGTCAGGCACTGGTTTCTGCTGAAATAGCTGTTTTCTCTGGAAATGTACACATGCTACTTCCCTTCTCTAAATGTTCTCCATTTGCTTTTAGGTACAACATGTACAGACTGGTTTTGAAACAGTAGAAATTGCACCCTGGAAATGAACTGTAGTTAAAATGGAAGACAAGCTTATTTGCAATCAGAGCCAACAAGTCTGCAAACGTATGCTTTGGGTATCTAATATCAGGCCAACTTCAATAATATTTGCTTGACTATATACTGTATAATCTGCTGTCATTGAACCAGGAAAAAGTCTGTTATGAAAGTTTATCGCTTCTAATCACTGAATCCTAACATCAAAATGCTTTTTGAACAAGAATAAAAGCACTTTTAAAAACCCTCATCAGAGAAAACAGTTTGTAGGGTATTTTTCTGAACTAAGGGAAACTTTAAGAATTAAATAGATTCATGATAATGTTGATTACATGAGTCTAATGCTGACCTCAGGTCTTTCAGTAGGATCTTAGACATTACTGACTTCAGAGAACAATCTGTGTCACCCTTACACAGGGCCCAAAGAAAACTAGGCTTTTGCAGTAGTAACTGTGATTGCAAAACCAGAACCATATCCAATCTCTCACTGTAACAGCTGTCTACCCTCTGTGTTTATGCATATTGTCTTCCTGTCTGTGTTACTGATACTGACAAAACCCCTGCTGCACTACTCTGAGCTTTTTGTGCATGAGTGTCCTAAGGGTTAAAATTCAGTTGAGCTGGAAATTGTTGGTGTTAGGGGTGTATATTTTTAATTTCAATTGTTATTTTCTTTTAAAGTTGGTGGGGTTTTTTTCTTCTAAGATTAATTTTGATTGGTTAGTGTTTACTTTTCTGGCAGTAAAGCATTTAAGAGAGTGGGGGGCAGGGAGGGCAAGAAAGAAAGAAAGAAAGAAAGAAAAACAAACAGCTTTTTAGTTTCCTCAGAGTGGCCAGAACCTTGCTCTGTCTAAATTCCCTTGAAAAGTGATTTCAAAAAGTCAGGAATGTTTTCTATAGTGTTTCTATGTACTCTCTCCTGAGTTTTGTGATCCAGTGTGTATCACAGGAGTTCAGATTTCATAGTGCACTGAAATGCAGCACTGCAGAGTTGCACTGACGTGAGGAAGCTGGATGAATGCCAGCATCACATGGGCCTGGGGGAGACAGGACGGTCTCCCCCGAGGAGGCAGCAAGGGCATTTTCTGGCTGCTGCAAATGCGTGATGTTCGTATTCAAATCCAGAGACGTCAATTACGATAGTCAACACTTCTTTGGGTAACTGTGGCCAGATGCTCATCTGACAGGAAGTGACAATGTTTTCTGTAAAGTCAGTTAGAAGTAAAAAATTCCATCTTCTCAAAATGCCACTGCAACCCAACCAGGCTTCATACCCCTCCTTTGGAAGATGTCATTCAATGGCAGAGGGGACAACATCTTGTTTTATGCTTGAGAATGCTTACTATTTCCCAAAGAGACTGATTTAAGTCTTTCCCAGGCTACTGTGAGTCAAGATCTCTTCCTCCCTCAATTAATTTCTTTACCCATCTCAATTATTCTAGCCTGGCTCTATATAAGGACGTCTTTACAGTGAGTAATTGTGTATGGGAGTGTTCAGTGATATCTTTGTCAGTGGATGCTGTGGGTGCAGTTCCAGTAGACCACTGGTTTATAGTTGAAAGGTTATCCTGCTGTCCTAATAAAGAGAAACAATATGCTCAAGATGGTAAGTTAGCTTTTACCATTGTTTTTCCACCAGCTAAGGGTAAGGTGCAATTTGTTATTGCTCCTTTCTCCTATTCCAGCCATCACTGTCATAGCTGTTAAAGAGGACAGGAGGAGTGGGGTTAGGCAAGCACATAGATGTAAGGGACAAGGGAGAAACTGAGTGCCTACAACAGAAGCAGCTCTAAACTAGAGATTTCCTTGAAGTCATCCCAATTTAGACTCTACCTAAAACTCAGTGTCTGGATATAGGCAGTAGGCATTTTAAATTACTCAGTTGTGATACTGTGACACAAGTTTCAAGTCCACACTTAGATCTGAGGGTGCTGAGCTAGGCTGGTTTCCGCGATGTAGACAGAACTCTAAGAAGCTGCATGGAAGCTGAGGATTTTGCCTACTGCCAAAAGCGTTTGAAATGCCATCTTACAATTTTTCATCATCTCTTTTCACATCACTGCTGATTACTATTGATACTGGCTTTGAAAAGTAGACATTATTCTATATAATCACACAAACACCACAGAGTCCAAACATCACCAGGGCAACCTTTCTTCCTGCCGTGCTCTGCACATTTTTGCAGTGGCTGCATAGGCGAGTTTCATGGCTTAATGGGTTAGTGCCCACAGACTCAGACTCTTGGCAGGAATAGTGAGATTAATTACTTTCTATTAAGGTGAAGTCCTGGCTCACAGAGGCTTTTCTTGGTGACTTCAACACAGCTTGGATTTCACCCTTCAAAAAACCAGTGACTCTGTGCAACAACAGAAAATGTCCTGCCAATTTGTGAACCTTTGATTTCAGTTACTGTTGTCCTACTTAGCGCTGTGAGCTAGCTTAACAGTGTCTGGCAGCAGTGTGCTGATCCTACCCACCTCCTGGGCTTGGCTTCACCCATTCTGTAACTAATAAGCAATGTATTATTATTTTGACTAGTTTAATCTCTAACTAGACTGCACTATGTTACTGGACATTTATGTCTGTTGTAGGAACTTCATATTTTATTTTGGAAACTTGGCTAATGGCAATCTAACCACAAAGTCTAGAAACAGGAATAGCAGCATATGTGCACTAGAGAATGATTCAACAAAATTGCAACAAAGCACAGAAATTCTACATATCTCATGTGTGTAAGGAAGGTTTACTTTTTAAGAATGTCATTGATCATTTGTACCTTAAGGATACCATGATGATGATGGCTATTTTAAGTAGACAGTGTATAGCCTGTTACATTTCCTTTATTTGTTTTTGGGATGGAGGAGAAAAAAAGACATTTTTGTTTGTTTAGTTGTCTTTGAAGGTTTGTGAAGAATATACTTTTCCTTCTCTGATGAATTATCAAAGGCTCTTGATAAATTTGTTCAAGGTTACAAGGAAAAGTTAATTCAAGTAAATAGTCTCATATTAGTACTGGTTGTTCCCTAGGGGTCAATACTGGGTCCAGTCTTGCTCAACATCATCATCAATGACCTGATGAAGGGACATAGTATACCCTCAGGAAGTTTGCTGGTGACGCAAAACTGAGAGGAGTGACTGATACACCAGAAGCCTGTGCTGCCATTCAGCAAGAACCAGAGAGGCTGGACAGTTGGGCAGAGAGGAACCTAATGATGTTCAACAACTGCAAGTGTAAAGTCCTGCACCTGCAGAGAAATAACGCGGAGAAATACAGATTAGAAGTTGACCTGCTGGAAAGCAGCTCCTAGTCCTAGTGGACAAGTTAACCATCAGCCATCAGTGTGCTGTTGTAACCAAGTAGGCCAGTGGTATCCCGAGGTGCATTGAGAAGAGTGTGACCAGCAGATCAAGGGAGGTTCTCTTCTCCATCTACACTACCCCTGTGAGGCCACATCTGTAGTACTGTGTCCCATTCTGGGCTCCCCCATTCATGAGAGAAAGGGAACTACTGGAGAGAGTCCAGCAGAGGGCTCCAAAGATAATTAGGGGACTGGAGCATATATTTTAAGGAAAAGGTAAGAGACCTGGGGCTCTTTAGCCTGGAGAAGACTGAGAGGTGATCTTGTCAATGCTTATAACTACCTAAAGGACAGATATCAAGAGGATGGACCCAGACTTTCTTATAGCAGTTTTCCAGTACCTAAAGGGAGATTATAGGACAGAAGGGGAGAGACTTTTTAGGCGGTCAGACTGTGATAGGACAAGGGGGAATGGATATAAACTGAAGGAGGGGAAATTTAGATTGGAGATTAGAAGGAAGTTCTTTACCCGGAGAGTGATTAGGCACTGGAACAGGTTGCCCAGTGAGGTTGTGGCTGCCCCATCCCTGGCAGTGTTCAAGGCCAGGCTGGATGCAGCCCTGGGTGACCTGGTCTAGTGATTGGCATCCCTGCTCAGTGCGGGGAGGTTGGAACTAGATGATCTTTAGGGTCCCTTCCAACCTGGCCATTCTATGATTCTATGACTTTTCTTAGTGGTGGCCAGCAACAGGAGAAGGAACAATAGGAGCAAACTGGACCACAGGAAGTTCCACATAAACATAAGGAAAAAATTCTTGGAGCATGAAAGAACACTGAAATAGACTACTCAGAGACGTTCAGCAGTTTCTTTCTCTGCAGACTTTCAAAACACACTTTGATGAGTTCATATGCAAACAGATCTGAGTGAACCTTCTTTGGCAGAGGGGTTGTATTAGATGATCCCCAGAGGCCCCTTCCAACCCCAGCCATTCTGTGATTCTGTGATTACTAACAGTAATCATGAGCAGAATTTTCTGCACTGGCTCTAAGTTAAACCTAAAATTCATCAAAAGTATCCACTGAAGTCAACTGGAAATTTTTCCAGAGCAAGGAGTGAATATAAATCTGAGGACAGTCTCTGGGACCAGACCCATAGTTCCACTTCCTGAGTGCAAACAGCTGAAGGTTTCTGGATAAGCCAAGACAAGCTTTATTCTGAATATTTTTCTTTGCTGACAAAATCTAATTTTAAGCAATTCATATGATAAATGCCACTAAGGCAGCATGGAAATGGAATATATGTGAAAATTATATGTCATTTCAAACTATAGTTGGTACAGTGTGTTTCTCTTTGTAGCATGTATTTATTTCATATCTAGTCTCAAGTGCTGCTTAGCTTGTTCCATTTTTTTATTTGTAGTATATAGGGACAATCAAGGCACTATGTTCTTTCCATAATGCTTTTCCTTTCACAGAACAAGTGTCGGATGGAACTAATATGAAGAAGGAAAATGTGCTTCAACAATGCCAGAAAAGGAAAAATATACAAAGCTTTTAAATTAAAGAACACAAAGCTTGAAGTTCAAAAAATCAATTTACTTTCTCTGATTTTTAGATATTGGGACCAATTTTCAAAATCATTTTTTTTCCTTGGGGGCAGGAGGGGAAAAAAACCCAACCAAAGAAAAGATAGAGAAAGCAGTCTCCACAGATGTCCCTTTCATGACCTCTTTTGTTTCTTTACTGTGATGGACCTCTTCTTCCCCAGTCTTTTTACTCCTACTGACAAGCAATCTTAGCTTGCTAATCCTGACCCTTAAATGCTGCTACATTATAATTAACTTTCAGTGTCTCATGACTCTGAATTTTATGTATTTAAATGCAAGCCTTGTTATCTACTCAGTGCAGCATAAGACACCAATTTGACAAAGAATGAAATCCAGTGTTTGGGGGAGGGCTTTATCCATCCATAGACAAATAAACCATAATTCCAGGACTTAAGTGACATTAAAGATTTGTTGATACTGAGAAACTTAATCTGCCAAATACTTAGAAAACCACTTTCCAAATAAATTTACAGACTTGCACTAAATCTCTACTGATTTAGAGTGTAAAGATTTTTCCTCTGATTTAACTTAATGGATTTTTGAAAAATCAAATAAATAAATCACCTAGACTATTGTAACTTTTACCTCGGAATATGAGTCAGCTGGAATGTAATCCTTGCAATGATCTGTTTGTAAGGAGTTGATTTTGAACAGAAAAATGATGAGCCTGTTTATGAAATAGAAAAATTCATAATCAGTAAAGCTCCTTTCAAGAGAGAAGCTGAATGCACACAGGATAAAGGCACTTTCTTAAACTTGGAATCAAATTCATCATGTTTAACACTGGAATTGCTTAGAGATTCAAAATTAAAACCTCTGTGATGAGGAGAGCAGGGTGTGTATTTCTTAAAGCATATACTTCAAAAACAAACTGTTTTTTTCCAAATAAGTCAGCTTATTGTTATTTTTCCAGATTTTGATGACAACAAACGAGATCCTGATATTTAGTATCTTGCTTCTGTAAGAAATAACAAGTTATCTTTAGAACTTGTTCAGAACTTTAGCATTTCTTCAGATGAGAAAGGTGTACTTTAATTCACTTTTGCTAAACAGACTTTTGGCTTTATTGCAGCTTGTCAGGAAAATTAAGAGAAAACTACAATGTGCTGCCAAAATGTTAAAGACTATGATTCTATGACTTGGATTTAAAAACATCTCCACCAGAAATCTGTATTTCAAACCATCAATCTAGAAGTTTTTCCATGGCTTTGGTTGAAGTGAAAAGGCGTAAGATCAAGGCCTAAGATTCAGAAGAGCTCATTGTTCACTGGTCCAGTTGTAGGAAAAGGTGACTATACTAATTTTTTGCAAAATATTGATGCATATTGTCAAATGCACCTCTTCTAAAGGGCTTGAAAGGAAAGAAATGCTTCTTGAAAAGCCTTAATCCAACTGTGAATGCTGAAAATTGAGGCTTTCACTCATAGAGTCAATGAGAGTCCTGAGGGTTGGCTGGGAAGTAGAGCAATTAAGTTTATCTCTTAATTTCAAGAAGGTTGAAAGGCAGCCAGGAAGCAAGAGGATACTCCTGTGAGTCTACAGGAGCAGCTAGCAACCGTAAAAGGACAGCAGAGCTTGTTGGGACCAATGTGGGCTAAGGCTCTTTGAAAACAGAGTTGTTGCTTTTATGGGAATTGTTTGTTGTTCACTGCAGGCATGAAACAGAGTAAAGAAACAATGTGAGCCCTGGGCTGATGGAAGATGGTGACAGGCCATCTAGCTCTGGGTGTGCAGGAGAAAGGTGTATCAAGGCAAAGCACTAGATGCTGTGGAGTGCAACTGGCAGCTAAAGACAGCCACCAGGACAAGGAAGGAGCTGGCCAGATGGTCTCTCATTAACCCATAGATTGCCTGTCTGCTTAGGTAAATCTAGGGATTGAATTAAAGGGAAATTACATTGTTACAAATCTTGACACAAAGGACAGGTGGAACGGCTGTAGAACTAAAGGGATAGGAAGTTCTCCTTTCTTCTGTTCCCCACTGGCCACTCTTCCTGTGCTATCTCATTCTCCTCTTTCAGGGTCATTCTTGTGGCCACCTGCCCTCACTGAAAAAGGACCAGTGGAAGGTAGAGTTACCCAGGGCCCAACCAAAAATTTTGGATGTTTGAGGAGATCTGTTTGTCTCAAGCCAGTAAATTCTCCTAAGAAAAGAAAAGTGAAGTTAGTATCCTGCTTTTTTACAGCTCTGTTACTAAGATCCCTTACCATAAATGATTTGGACAGTTGTTTCCCTTGAAAATGAAGGTGGATGCTCATGAGCTAGCTTCTTCAATTTAAATTAAGCTCAGTCTAAAAGAACCATGGTACTTAAATCTGCTGTCATTTAGCCAGCAAACAATGCAAGCAATAACTAGTTAATTCTTGGAAAACACAAAGTTCTGTGCTGTTGGTTTGTTCAGGTTTTCTTTTTAATTGTAAACTTATTTAAAACAAGAGTTATCATGTATGGTAGTGATGTACAGGAATTGTCTTGGAAATTTTGAGGATAAATACTAGCTCTGCTAATTTCTCTGTTTAAGGAGTGACACAAGTAAGGGACATTATAGAAGAAAAAAATGTGTGTGTGGCATAAAGCTTGTATCTCTGAATCCAAAAATGAAATGGGAGCCACTAAAAGGTAAATGTACTGTAGTGACTTTTTTTTCTGTTTGTATGAAATCACAAGAAGACTGGTATTACTTTTTATCTTTTGCCATTGCAAGCTTTTGCCAAAATGCTGGAGGTGTAATATAATCCCTGATAATTACATGTTTTGAGATAGAGCATTCCTTGGCTGTTTACATGGATTAAAACTGACTTAGAATGCTAGAAGGCATTCCAGTCATAATGGTAAACTAATTAGCAATTAATACTGTGCTATGGTTTAAGAGTCTTTTTCTGTAATACTTTGACATTAGAATAGAAATGCTCAAGTAAGCTACGAATGATTTCATGGAGTTTTACCTCATTAATGTGATAAATTCTTTGTTCCTTTACAAACACAAGAAAAGTGCAACAGAATAGCAATTAAAAAAAAAGAGTTGGGAGCAACACTATGTGTCACCTCACTAATTTCACAAAAGGCATTGCTTATTTGCAGACTTGCATTTATTTGTGGCAATAATTGAAAGAAATTGTAGGATCAGATCTTTATTTAAATTTAATTGCCCTGTAAATGTTCCACATGAATAAATTGACCAAAGGTTTGCTTTACCTTTCTGTTAAGGTGTTGGAATCCTGGAATGGCTAGACAGACTATAAAACAATGCTTCATAGATTTATCCATATATAGATATATTCTGGCATCTTTTTCTTCTAATGATTGGTTACTGTGTTTAGGTTACACCAGCTGCCAAGTACAAGTACTTCTCTGAACTGTATCCAAACTGAATAGGTAGTAAGATATAAGACTTATTTTTTTCCATTTCCTTCAGTAGGCTTTGGATCAGGTCCCTACTGAATCTTCAAAGTCAAATTGAAAATCTTGTGTAATCATACCTTCTTATCCCTTGAGCTGATTACAGTCCTAGAGCTGGTCTATTTAGGGATTTCTGGTAATGCTGAACACAAAGTGAGACTGGTGTGATTCTATGAATTTGTTAAAGTATTCAAGTGAGTTGTTGATTTCTGAGAATCTAGAGAATGAAATGTAATGCTGTGTTTTCACTAGGGTTTCTTATGTTTTCATTCCTTTTATTTAATGGAGAAACCATTCTTTGCATTATACTCCAATGACAGAAAAAATTGTGTTTATGGGTGTGTATAGCAACTATCTGTCTCGAAGTACTGATAGCCATTCTGCATCCAGTATGGTTTATTAGTAAAGGTGATCCAACAGTCAGGAGGAAGACAAGACCTTTGCAATAAAACCTTTAGAAATACATGTTTTCCCCACGCTCTTTTTGTAGCTATGACTTGGAAAAGAGGCAGAAACAGATGAAAGAGAAATTTCTTTCCAGCCCTGGTTGTCAGCTTACAAGTGCTTGTTTGTAAAATATTGTTGGCAAAAGTGCTTTTAACTTGCATTAAAAGTATCTTTTTCATAAGTGCCCTCCTGCTTAACAAAATGGGATTCTTGTCAGAGAACAATTCTGTCCAGGCAACATTGGCTTGATGTTTTTTTAACAGCTTGGCTGGAGTCCCTGCACAACAGCCAGCTCTCCATAGATCCCCAAAAGACTTCCTCACAAGGGGAGTTCCTCTCTAAGCAGATGCCACAAACTGCTGAAAACATCTGACATAAGAATTTTGTGTCTGAAGCCTCCTAGAGGAAGCCAAATGAAAGGAGCAAGGTGGGAAAGTGGACAGGTGTTGTCTTCAGAGGTTTGTAGTAAATGAACTTTGGACTTCCAAGAAAAACACACAGACCTGGGTTATTCCTAGCTAATATCATGCAAATTATTCATAAGAAAATACAAAACTGCTCACACTTAAATCTTCTCCATGTATCGTTGTAAGTTTGAAAATGATTCAAATTTTGTGGGATATGAACTACTGATGAATATAAGTTTTTTAGTTCAAAACTGGCCATTTTAGGGAATCCACTCATAAACATGAAAAATGCACTTCTCTGAAGTAGAAGTAGTCTTTCTCCCCCCATCCCCACTTAGCAGAAAGGAAAACATGAAACCACAGCACTGAAAAGCAAAGGATTAGCTTATAAACATGTAACTTTCTCACTGTGTGACATTCAACTCCTGAGAATTGTGTAGCAAGCTGCATTATGCAAGAGGCTCCTGTGGAGTTTGCACAAATCCAGTGTAGTGCATCCATCTCTTCTTTCTCCTCCATTGGCAAGGAAGTGGCATCAGCATCCAGCTTTGCAGGGTTTTGGCCACCTTTCCATCTGCCAGAGTCCTTGGAACTACTGGATCATTCATTGCTTATTATGGGGGCAAACTGCTGGGGGAACAAGTGGTCTAACTGGCATGTTAATTCAATGAGAGCTGCGCTGTCACTGCTGAAGTTTCAGAAGTGCAGTGGTTAGCTTGCTCCACAAGCTAAGGATATTCCTGTATATTAACTTCTCTCTGTTTCCAGCCTAATGACTAATTTTCTAGGGGGGAGGGTGTTGGATGTAACTCAGAGGAAATACCATCAGTGCTCAATTGCTCACGTGGGCCATCTACTGGCTTGAAAGAGGGGAAGTGTGGTTCCTTCATTCTTCAGGCTCTTAGCTTCCATGTGAGCTTGAATGGATTTTCATCTTAGGCTTTATCTGTCTTATTTAATCAAGTTTTAAAAACTCAGATCTCAGAAGCATTTTGGTGTTGGGAGAAACTTAATGACATTTAACAAGGGTAAATGTAACGTACTGCATCTGGGAAAGAACAACCCCATGTATCAGTACAGACTGGGAACAGACCTGTTGGAAAACAGCTCTGGGGAAAAAGATCTAGGAGTCCTGGTGGATAGGAAGATAACCATGAGCCAGCAATGTGCCCTTGTGGCCAAGAGGGCCAATGGCATCCTAGGATGTATTAAGAGGAGCATGGCCAGCAGATTGAGAGAGGTTTTTTTCCCCCTCTACTCTGCCCTGGTGAGGCCCCACCTGGAATACTGTGTCCAGTTCTGGGCCCCTCAGCTCAAGAAGGATAGGGAGCTGCTGGAGAGAGTCCAGCACAGGGCAACCAAGATCATTAAAGGAGTGGAACATCTGCCCTATGAGGACAGGCTGAGAGAGCTGGGTCTCTTCAGCCTGGAGAAGAAGAGATTGAGAATGGACCTCATTAATGTCTACAAAAAAGTTAAGGGTGAATGTCAAGAGGAGAGAGCCAGGCTCTTCTCAACGTCATCCAATGTTAGGACAAGAGGGAATGGGAGCAAGTTGGATCACAGGAGGTTTAGTATTAACATGAGGAAGAACTTCTTTATGCTAAGAGTGACAGAGCACTGGAACAGGCTGCCCAGGAGGCTGTGGCAGAATGTCTCCTTCTCTGGAGACATTCAAGAGCTGCCTGGATGCATTCCTGTGTGACCTCATCTAGGTGATCCTGCTGTGGCAGGGGGGTTGGACTAGATGATCTTTCTAGGTCCCTTCCAACCCCTGACATACTGTGATACTGTGATAAGTATTTAAGTGTACTGGAGTTCCCTGAGGCAAGGACTGATCTCGTGCCTTACTGAAGTCCGTCTACATGGGTACAGTATCTGTGTAGGTAAACAGAACTTGTTCCCCAGGAGACTACTTGCAAGCTAGAAGCTGCTTGTCTGTGTTAGTGAATCAAGCTAGTGCATTGCATGCTATTTCTCACCATGGCTAGTTAGGGCAAACAGTGTGTCAAAACCATGCCTACACCTCTCCCGGTCTGCTTGAGTCTCTTTTGCATTGCTACACTGTATTGCACAGACTTTCAAGTAGAAGACCTTACCCAGTATTTCTTTATCCAGTCTAAAGGGTGGGTCTGTTAAACAAGTAATAAAAACATCTTTGTATGATGTCATTGAAGTGAGACACTAGAAATCCTGTCGTGGGACTGCAACAGGCAATAGCCTATTCTCCACTCAAGTTCTTAAACTTAATTAAGAACCACAAAAATTAAATTGAATCAAAGGTGGATTTACCCTGCTTGTCAGTCTGAGGCAGTGTAACACGGCTCCAATTTCTAACCTGGATTTAAACTTTTGTCCTCAATTAGGTTATTTAATTTGCTTCACTTAAACACTACAGGAAAATGAAATGCAGGTGTTTCCTTTATTGAGCACCTATTGTTGTGTTTTTTTTTCTATTTGGAGTCATATTCACAGCATTTTAAATCATGAACCAGGACCTCCTGTTTGTTTTTATCAAGGCTGAACATACACTAGAGGATAGGAATGAAGCTGGTTCTCCTAGTGGTTACTGTCATAGGAGACAAAGCTCTTCCATAAATGAGGGAGGGAAAGTCGGCTCTAAATGTTTATTTGTCATCAGCATGTCTTGGTGGTACTTATAATTTCCTGTGGCTACTATGACTAATAAAAAAACAAAAGTATCTGAAATAAAGGAGCAGAAGCAGAGCTCTGGCCCCAGAACACAGCAGTAGTATTCCAGATAAACATGAACTACTTTTACAAAGATATAGAGCTCTCCTAGCAAATAGCATGGAACTGTACAAAATATAAGGAAATCCATTGCACAATTTGGCTGAAGAGCAATTTTTTTCCCAGTTCAGCCAGACTGACAGATACCTATTTGCATTTTACTTAAATGTTGTGTTAGTCTTTTATGAAGTTCAGTGGTTAATCATAGACTGCAAACCCAAAGGTTACAAATTTGTGACAATCAAAAGAACAACCAATGTAAATTGTTTTGAAATCATTCAGAGTTTGAAATTACCATGTTTGTATCATAATATTGCCATCATAATCAAAATGGTAGGTAGGTTATGACTCAAGCAAAATGTGGATGAATTCTGCACATGTATTTGAAACTTGAGCTCAAGGCTTGTATTCAAGAGCCTTAACAAAGCACTAAAGAGTCCCAATACTAGGATCAGCAAGGAACATCCTGTTAACACACAAGGAAAGAATTTCTGGAATAGTCTTTTTAAATTGTTCCCGAAGAAGAGTGAGCACTCATACTCTAGGAAGTGTGTTCTGAGACTTCATGTAGTTCTTAGTCATGCCAAACACTCAATTAATGATGACTTTTAAAACTAGTTTTACACTAGCAATGAGTAAATTTAATAGAGGCCACTGATTTCATTCATTTTATTAACGGACGTTTATCAAAATGTTACCAAAAACTCTGTGAGATAGACATCTTCTGAGATTAGATACTTGGAAAACTGTTGCTTAAGCTGCAGGAAACTGTCTGTGCCCATTTCATTACAAACCGCTTTAATTGCTGGCTATTTCTTTGTTATCCAAGCAAAAACCTACCAAATGCTGCACTAGATGTTGATCTCAGTTTCATTATGTAATTCGCTTCACTGATTTCAGCTGAGGCATGGAAAAACTGGGACCATCACTTTTATGGGAGAGGACTTACAGGGCTATTCAGCTAACACTATTGCAGGGGTCTTTAGGAACAGCGAGTAGCACTTGTAACAGATGAGATTCTACTTGCCCTACTAACATCACAGTCATGGTATTAAGACGGTGGTTTTATCAACCAGTTGTGGTTTGAAACACTAGCTTTAACTTCACAGCAGTTGACCTTGATCATGCAAGACAATAAGCAGTGGTGCCATGGAAAAGTCCCAGAATACAACTGTCTTTAAAAGAGGCAAAACAAAATCTGATCCACTGGTAATCTTAGAAGGTATTTAATCTAGTAGGAGAGATGACAGCTTTAACAGTAGTGTTTAAAAACTTCTGCCCATATGCCAGTCTTAATGATTTTCAAGAACTCGAAACATTTAATTCCAAATAATTTTTTCCCCTCTTTGAAATGCCTTAACTTATAAGAAATAAGCCTCATCTATAGATAAAAACTGAATGTGATTGAACTATAAGGCTTCCATTCTTTCAGACTAAATTCATATACGTATATTTTTCAGCACAGCATACGCATGTATAAGCACCAGAAAGGCTGTGAAAATACCATGTTTGTATTCTGCTCCTTTTTAAAGTACATTCAATGCTCACGAAAGCTGCTAAGCTGGTAAGCAAGAAAAGCAAATCAGTTCTGTGGTCTTATATTCTGCTTTATAATGGCAGTTCAAACTTTTTTTTTCCCCCTCACCTTGTCTCATTAATACTGGTGACTGAAAAGAGGAATTCTTCTACAGCTGACTATTATAATACATAATAATGTGTCATCATTAGCACACAGGGCTAGCATCTGGGTAACATTATTTTGGGAAAAGGGAAATGGGCTTTCTTGCTTGTTCCCTCTGTGTGTGCACAAACAACTGACAAGCCAGCACACTGAGGCTATCATTTAGCAAAGCTTCCTAAGTGTGTGCTCCAGCCTGCCCATGCTGGTGAGGCTGTTGAGAACGTGCATAACTGTAATCAGATGCTCAAATTCAAAAGGATTTAAACATCTGTTTCTCAGTAAGTGCATGCTTAAGAGCTTTGCTAAATCGGGGCCTTTAGCCATTAAGAATAAATGGAGACCACCAACTTCTTTTACATATACTCTTCAAGAGTATTTGGATAGATAGTAATGACTTTTAGTCAGTACTGACCAAAGCTGGCTTTGAACTGCTGACCTAGAGGTGAAAGGTTCGTATCCTATTACCAATCCCTGGGGCAAACCAGTCTTACTAGTTTTCAAATATTAATGAATTAAGTCAAATCAAAATATAGCCCCATTGATTGCCTTTTCCTTGTATTTTCCTGTGTCAGCATAAGTAATTTTTGGGAATCAGTGCTGCCTGTATTTCTCTGATTTAAATCACTTGCATTGTAATCAGGGTCTTAATAACTGAAACAGTTGGTTAGTTTCTAAAAATATTTAGAAATGGACCTTTCCATGAATGCTAACTTGCTTATGTGCAGAGCCTAATGAATTATTTAGTTATCTATTCTCCTTGCAGCACGTAGACATAACTCTCACTGACATTAGTAGGAGATTCATATGCATGCCAGGAGGAGGGAAAATCCTTGGAGAGTATTTAGACAATATTCTGTGAAGGATTGGAAAAGGAGGAGGAGGAGATGAAAATCATTGATGCAAACATGAATTTGTCATTTTTCCACAGAGGATTTGTGTATTTTTATTTTAAAAAGACAATGGGGACCATTAACTAATATTTAAAATTCTATTTGCATTTCTAAAGGCAGAGCTTAGATGAAGGCCACACACAGACCTCAAGTTGAAAGTGGAGGCACTAGTATTGAAGAAAAGCAAATGCTCCTGGTAAGTGCTCTTTTGAAAACTTTGGATTTAGTCTGGGATGTTTGACTTTTGGGAACCTTTATTTCCTACAAAAAGAGGCTTATTCAATCAGAAGTATTGTCTGAAATCTGAGGGATGTTTCTTTGTCACTGGACATAGGATGTACATTTGATAGAACGGTTCAGGAGTTGAGTGTCTCTGGGCAGATATTGTGAGGGCTCATTTCCACTAGGATTTGCTCAGATGCTGGGTGACAGTTGCACAGTGTGTCCTACACACATAGGACCTATGTGACCTAGAACAGGTCAACAGACCAGGGACATCTGGAGCCTAGACTATGGCACAACTGCAAATGAAGACTTGCAAATGCAGAAAAGATTCAGGTGCTGTGGCAAGATGTAGATAATTTCACAGAATCACAGAATTTTAGGAGTTGGAAAGGACCTCTGAAGATCATCTAGTCCAACCCCCCTGCAAGAGCAGGATAACCTAGAGCAGGTTGCACAGGCTGGCGTCTAGTCAGGTTTTGAATATCTTCAGAGATGGAGATTCAACCATATCCCACAGAATCACTAAGGTTGGAAGAGACCTCTGAGATCATCCAGTCCAGCCATACCTCTCAGTAGCATGCCACCATGTTTCAGTCTTTTTGAGCCATCTCAACATCTCAGACAGCCATCCTTCCAGTAGTACTGTATCAGAGGAAACTTTGTCCAGTTTGGTAGAAGTGGCTGTTAAAAATCTGTCCCTAGTCTCTGCTGCTTTACTTCCCTGGAGCTATCCTGCCCTACATGGCTCAGACAAGGAGTTCTCCAACTGTATCAGATGTAGGTCCAAAGCCCCTCAAGCTTACCTTTACCACTGTGCTCTCTTCCTAAATCTGGTTATTTGGCATCAGGGAAGGGCAGCACTCTGAATAAGGCTTTCTGGAGATTGGGGGTGGGGGTTTGTTTTACTTGCTTTTCCCCAAGGATGTGTTCTGCCATGGGCTGAGCAGGGACTGAGAAGGAAGAGGTGACAGCTCCTGGCTTAGCTGAAGCTTTTAGGGTCCATGTTTGTTGCCTTTTCTGCATTTTGAAACTGAAGTCCTCTGCCCTACTGTGTATTTCTGGTGCTTAGTATTTCTGAAACGGCAGGAAGGTTAATTCATTTTACAGGAAAAACTAGGATGCCATTAGTAAATGCTTAGTAAGTAATCTGCAACCCTGAGAAAGTTACCATGGCCTCTTTCCCTGCTGCACACCTGGCAGGAGGGCAACATTCCCAGAATCATCACCTTGAGCTTCTCCTGGGTTTTCTGGCTCTGCAAGGAGTCTGGCCCTTGTTAATCTTAGGGGTTGTGTGTAATTTGATGAGACACGCACAACTTCCAGACAGAAAAAAACAACTTTGAGTGGATAGTATTTCTTCACTGGATACACTTTCTATCACTTCTGGAAAACCATAAAATGGTGATAATGCAAAGTTACTGGAAAGCAAAACTCATTAGAAGTTGTGTCCTGATACAAAAAACAAGTCACAACAAACCTATGACACTTTTTAGGTGAAACAAAATGCAAAAAGAGCAAGCCAGATTTCCAGTGAAATATAAATTGGATTACTGAAACATTTTAATTAATCAAAGATTGATTCTTCAGTTCACAAAAGGCTGTCTTGAGAATTTATTATCTTATCTTGAAAGCCTGTCATTTGCTATGGGGAAAGTTACCAAACCTGAAGCACAGGATAAGGACTCACCTATAGGCATGAAAATACTTCAAAGAGTTCAAGGTTTTTAGCCTGGAGAGACTGCAGTTTACTTGAACATAATACATTTTCCAAAAACATTCAAAAAGTCCAATCCTGTAGAAGTTATTTTACTGTTTTTTTAATACTGTTGAAGATATTTACTGCCTTCTCCAGTGTTGGATTTTTCAGGTTGACATAAAAGAGCATGAAAGAAATGTTATCCTTTAAAAATGGTCTTTTTAATAAAGACTGAAAAACTTTTTTATGATATGTTAGTTTGGTTATGCTGGATGACTGGATTCAGTTCTGGATTGTGATATATTTATTTAAACTGACATGTCTTTTCACTATAGTTCAAAGAAAAATGAGCAAGCTCATGTGAAGGGGGAAAAAAATCACAAATCAAGGATAGTAAAACTGATTTTGGATCTTTTTATGGAAAACATACATTTTTATAAGTAAGATGATATTTCTATTCAAATGTTTTAGTTAAAAAAATGTCTTCTTTATTCCCTCCGAGCTAATTTTATTTTTTCATTTTTGGCAAACAAAAAGAAACCTCTGCTTTTCTGAAGCTAAACATAACATTTACTTGGTCCTTTGTACAAGCAAGCGTTTATTCACATACATTGTCTGCTACCAGTTCCAGTCTTTATGGTACCTCACTCTATAAAAAGAAATAATGCAGAGTAACTGAATTGGAGACTCAAAACATTTCAACTTGCTGTGCTCTTATGCACTGTTCTTCTTGGTACTGATGGCTCCAAAGCAGAGGGAAATATGGAAGGATGAAATACTGAGATTTCTAGGGGTCTGAGGGATCATTTTAACTAGACTAGACTGTTTGGTGGTTCTGAAACTCCTTCTTCAGGCAGAGATAAAACAGTGTTAGGTAGGAGCCTGTTAGCCCAGTCGTTCTTCATGAATACAAGACATGCATTTAGCTGTCAGTGAAGGTAAGGGAGGTCATTTGTAACAAAAATGAGTTGTTTTTTCAGGGCTTAGGGTTGACATCAAACTGGGTTAACTGGGGCAGTGCCTACTTATATGCATAAATATTGATGTCCTTTAACTAAGTGAAAAACCATTCTATTACAAAGGATATAATTAATTTCTGTCAATCCTGGTCAAAGATACCTGCGTATCTTTGTGAGCTCTCCTGTCAGAGAGCTGCCTGATGTGGAGAGGATGCTCCACTGTCAGACCTGCTGCTGCTCTGTAGATCTCATGGTCTTTTTCTGTAAGATGGCACACTGGGATCATGCTGGAGGCAGAAGGAAGGCAGGCAGTTACCCAAGGATCAGCAAACCCATGAGTGCACAACATCCTTTTCTACTATGGTCAGGCTGCTGCCACAGGAGAGGAGCCACAGTCCCTGCTGCAGGAGCATGCTTCCCTCAGCACAAACTGAGTTTATTTCTTTGCAGAAAGAATCTGAACGTACATCACTGAATTTGGTCTCATAGAGCTCTTTCAGGGTGAGGGGTTTATTCAAACCTGCTTTCTAGCTGGGGTTTTCAATGGTTTGGAGTATGTTTCCTTAACAAAGATATATTCTGGGATTAAAGGATCTTGAGTTAACCTCCTTGGCTTATTTAAAATGCATTCTTTGTAAAATACACATCAAAAGTGTCATGAACTCTCTTTCACTCTGGGTGGCATGAAGGGTGGAGAAATGTTATAAACAAAGTAATACATGGTAAATGGTAATCTAAGAGGCAAGCTTTTTCCCTATAGAAGGCAGCTGAACCAAAAATGCACTCCCTAGCTACAGAACTATGCTAAGGATAATGTCTTATTATTGTCATTACTTTATTGTTTTGCTGCTTCAAATCAGTATTTTGTACCCTTTTGGGAAAACAGGTTGGACATAAATATGCTTTACATGCAGCTGAGGTTTACTGAGCACTGCTGTTTGCTTCAGTGAGAGGAAGTTGCAGGTGGCTTGCAGGTTGGCAAGTGTGCTGTGTTTAACACTGCTCAGCTTCTGTAGTTTGGCCTTTGGGGGTAGGGATTCACTAACATCTATTTACCTTATGGCAGTTCCCAAGATACTTCCTTAAATACAAGTTGCTGATTGTGCTTTGCTACACTTGTCAAATAACAGATTTGGAACAAATTGTGTAGAATTACAAGTGGCATAAATGCAATGCATAATTATCTACCTAGCCACCACAAGACAATGATAATTATGTTTTTATTTTAAACTATACAGTGAAGATTGGCTACATTTCTTGTAGTTCTAGTATTACTATGGCCATAGTAACATTTTAAGCTTCTAGTTCAGAAATGTGGATTAACCATTTTTTTGCTTTTGTTTTTTCTGCCCTTTGTCTCCCAAGAAAATTATAGCCTAAGTAGCAAAAGGTGAGTAAACTCTTTACATTACACATTGGCATTTGGATTACAACAGGACACAGAGCAACAATTTCACACTTTGAAAAATATATTTGCATAGCTGAATCAAAGTCTGTGTAAGATGGAGGAGTTTCAAACTAAGAGATGGAGAATTAGTCCCATGCCAATACCAGAATTTATGTTTAAATATCCTATATAGTCCATGTGCTAAAAAGTACTTCTTTCTATGATTTCAAAAGACAGTGTTTGAATAATGATTACTCAGCACTATTTTAGGGAAAGAATGGGTACAATATGGTAACTGCAGCTGTGAGAGGGTGGGAGATGAGCTGTCAGGTGGCCCAGCTAGCCCTTATGGCAAAGATGTCAAACTGTGCTGCCTCTCGCCCTTTACACATGTCACTCTGTCTACTGTTGTTGTTTATTTGTTGCAATTTTGGTCAGAGCTTTGGGACCTTCATCCCACCTGCTCCTTTTCTCACTGCATCAGAGGCGCTGTTGCATCTGTGGCCATATAATTTGTTCTTGTCTGTTAAGCGCCACTCTCCAGTCACAGGCACAGCTTACTGGCCAAGAAGTCACCAGTGAGAGCAGAAGCCATATGGAATCAAACTCCTGTGTTTTAATACTTTATCACAATGTTTAGCTGGAACACTTTCTGTAGCCTGATCCTAACATGGCCCTGGTGCTGGGATGGCTGCTAGGGTGGAACTGTCAGAATGCAAAATATTTTTGTTCCCCACCAAATGGCTGACAGAATCATTCCAACTGTGGAGAAAGACATGAAATCAGGAATGGATATGGCCTTCTAATTGAAGGACTGAAGGGGATTAATCATGCATGTGGGTAGGGGGAGCCCCAACCCCAAGTATTGTAGATGCCCCCCACCTGCCCCTCATGTACACACACAAAGTGCTCAGAAGTTAATATTGAGCAACAAACAGTGTAAGGTACTGCTAGTAACAATCCTGTTTCAGGACATCAACAGTGAGAGTGCAGATGGGATTATCAAGACTTATTTTCTCCCATGAGGCCACCACCTCTGTTTTGAATTGAGAGGCTGTTGGTTTCCTACAGCTTCCTGGGTGTCACCCATGTTGTCACTCTAACCTACATATTTTTTCCTAATTTTTCTATTTGTCTCATCTGCTTGAGGCCTCAATCTTTCCTCCATGGTGGAAACAGGTTTTCTGTTTACTCTGTCACTCCATCTTGGTGAGGATGTTGCACAGGCCCATGTAACTCTTTGTAACTCTATAAGGTCAAATTTTAATGAGTAAATGCACTCATTCCTTTGCAATCTGTGGGTGATGAACATCTGCATTAGGACAGCACCAAATTCTTTCAAGTTATTCTTGAACAGATTGGTGAATAGAAGTGTCTCCTATATCTCAAGGCATGCAAAAACTACAGTCCCACAGTCAAAGGCACTGTTATGAAATTTAAATGTGTTTTGCTTACATGGGTCTTAGGATAAATCCTTTCTTTCTTTCAGCTGTGAAATCCCTCTCTCAATCCTTCAAATAACCCGTCTGAAAGAAATCATTCCAGCAGAGCCATTACAATTAATTCTATTATGTAAAGCTGTAGTTTCAGATTTTCATTAAATTGACAAACGGTTCCTCAGAGTCATTTTCTAAATTACAAAATACATCTTGGCTGTTTTAAAAGGCCTGTTATCACACACTATCCTGTAACATAGGACTATATTTTTGGGGTGAAATTTAGTCCTTAGCCAGGATTTTTCAGGAGCTATGTTAGGTGCTGATGTCCATCTACAGGCATGTAAATAGAAAGCCTAGTTTTAAATTACTTAGTATTAAAGAGAGTTCATTGGTGTACAAGGTTCTGGGAAAAAAAACAACAACAAAACAACCTTTCCATCTTTGTCAGGCCACTATGGAAATATTAGTGTTTAGAACAAAAAAGAATGTGGCATAAATTGCTAGGTAATGTAAATGACATTAGAAAATAGGTCTTGTGCTAGTCTTTTCTGGCAGTCCTATGAACATCTTCCCCCTCCAGTGAAGCTCCTGATTTGCTTGTGCCAAGGCTGAGATAAACTCAGCACCATGGGTCTTAGCAGAGCCTCCCAGAAGCAGCCGAGGTGCCGTTGTAGTGGCAAGCATGGGAATTTAGAGGAACAGTCTCCTAAATAAATCAATAATCAGATCATTTCAAAAGAACAATTCAACAAAACCCTGGATAAAATGGCAGATTACTTACAACATTGGTTTAAAGCATTTGTCCTGATAATTAAGAATAACAGACAAAGAGTATTAAGGAAAGGAGAGCAAACATCTAGCCAGTCATTAAAAGAATGGAATTTTTCTAATCCTCTTACAAAGATGCTCTTTTGGGTCAAAGCCTCTTTCTGCATAAAGCAGCCACACCACATTTTTTAAGTCAATGAAATATTGAGAGCCATAGCCCAGACCTTCAAAACTACTTTAAACAGACAACTCCTGCTGAGAGACAAGTATCTAAATTAGCCTGGGGATTTGGACCCCTAAGATGAATAAAGAGAGTTTAGTTTAACCTGTATTGCATAATAAATAATTATGTAGCCAAATTAATTTGATATACCAGTATTTTACTAATGCTTTAATGGTTGGAAGTTTCCATATTCTGTCACACATGTTTTATCTCAGGGTTAAGAAATTCTGAGAAGTGCTTTTTATTAGGTTAAACTGACAGATTTTATTTCATACAGAGCCACGTTTATAGACAACATCTGGTCTTTACATTTACTCTCTTTTTTTGTTCACCAATGATTATTTGTTGCTGGGAAAGAGGGTGTGATTGTTTCTGTCTGCCTCACAAATAACTTTGAATCTGCAAAATAAAATAAAATGTATGTTTTCATTTCTTTGATACCTGTGGTTCCCACTCAAGCCTCACCATCTACTTGTGCTGTTCTGTTCATTAGTAAGTGCTCTTAATTGCAGTTGTCTTCCTTTGAGTCCTTTTGACCCCATGTAGGATCTGTGAGGCAGTAAGGTCCAGTAGAAGATCCTTCAATACTAGTGTCAAATCTTATTCAATTAGGCCTTCTTGGAAGATATTGTTTAATGAGTTGGAAGGGCCTCAAATTCTGCTTCTAGCCTATCAAATCCAATAACCCCTAAGCTGCATAATTAACCTTCCCCTTGGCAACTCCTTCTACACTTGCCTTCATGTCACCTTGTTTGAAGTCTCTGTCTGAAATGTCTTTATCACCCTGTTTATTGCTCAAGTCTAAAGGAAGAAGTCTTTTTTTCTATAAGGCCTCTAAACCTGACTGTACCAGCTGCTATAGTGAAGTGACTGAGTAGATGGCACTGTCCCTCTTTTCTCAGTGTCTCCTGTTCTTATTGTTGCAAAATGCAACCTGTATGAACAGACAAGGTCCAAATACTCCTGTACAATGCACATGACTCAGTGGTGGTATGGTGTGCTGTTCTGAGAAATGCTGCTGGTAAGGGTCACAAGCTGTTTAAGAGTACACTAGCCAGTAGTGCTTTTCCTTCTTGTGTACAGGAAATTAAGCAAACTTCTTCCCACTTCAGAAGAGGGGCTTGGAAGTCTGGAGAGAGCAAGACTAGCATTTACAAAACTGATGTCTCATAACAGTGTTTTGGTGCAGCTTTAGCCCTTGGTGTTCAGAGGTGATATGCATTTCTCAAAATCACCTATACTAGAAGAACAATTCAGGTGTTCTCAACCAAATAAGCAGTATAAGATAGTTATTTCTGAGTCGCATTGGATTGTGCACTTTAGTAATGTGTAGTGCAGACCTTGCTGGATTCTTATCAAGGGAAATGGAACTGAACAAGTCTGTGGAAATTGAAGTGAGGCTCAATTTACTGCAGTTAGTATGATTAGAACTGTACAAATGCTCTCACCTCCCACTTCATTCAACTTCCTGGTGGTAAAAAGCTGATGGGTCAATTTTTTTCTCAAGAATTTTTTCCTCCCTAAAAACAATATCCTGCAGTAAGTTAAAGAGTAAACAAGAAGTTGACCCTTTTAGTGTGAAGAATAGGGTAGAAAGGGGTGAGTTGGTTCTTTCTGATTTTACACACCAAATTTACTTATGAATTAGCTTGTGAGTTAATCATGTCCTGTAACATATTGTATCTTCAGGAGAAAAGAAAGGAAAAGGAGTTTTTGATGTGAATGAAGCTAGTTTGTGCTAAATAACAGCACTGTAGAGGGCTATGGCTTTAAACACTACACTGCTCTGAGAGATGGACTATATTATACCCTATAGGTACATAATATTTCTTTGTAACTGGTTGTCTTTTGACCTTGAGTTCAGCACAATAATGTATTAATGCCCTGCACCCTTGGTCTATTTCTTGAATCAGTTTTTGTATTAAAATAGGAGCAATTCCTAGTTATTTTTACCTTCTCCTCTGCCTCTTTCTTTTATTCAGATATTAGCTAATGCAATAATGACTCAGGTGGTAACTTAGAACTAAGTTAGTTTGATTAAGTTTCTCACCCCACCTCCGTCTCTAGCATCTGTAGACCAAGATCCAGTACATCATCAATTGCACAATGTTGCAGGATAGCACATTTCAGGCTACAAATAATAATATGATTCAGGGTTTCTTGAACTCTCTGTAATTACTTCTATTAACAGATGACCTGATGTTAATTAGCAAGTCTTCTGAAATCAGCACATACAGTAAGTTGCATTTCATATAAGATAGTCTTCTAAGAGTCCCTTGGAAAGTTATTTTGGAGATCATTGTAATGCACAAAGTGCCACAGCTTTTGAAAAAAAACCAAAATATATTTTCTCATGAAGTGATAACTTTGATGTCATAATTGTTGTCAGCTAACTAGCAGCAGACAGCAGGGAGAAGCCAGGCTCCAGCTGTGCCTGCAAGCTGGTGCTGATACATACCTACCAGCTGCACAGGAATGAAGGTTTACAAACATTTTCTCTCACCATTGCACAGATCTTGCTCTAAGGTCCTTCAAGTTCCTCAGCAATGTGGCTCCTACCACTGTTCAAAAAAGATGCAAGTATTAACGTAGTGAATGACAAAATTAACTGCCCAAAGCCCTTAAAAACATTATCCAGTCCAGTGGTGTTTATCAAAATGCACAGTATTCTTAGGCATCTTCATTTTTTTTGTCATGAGTTTAACTCTCAGAGGTGTGAAGTTCAGTTTTAACTTTTTTCTCCTTTGATATGTTGATGAATTTTAAGGCATAATCTGACAGTAATTTATCTTAAGATTTTTGTTTTTTCTGCATTAAAATGTTCTATTCAGGATGGGGGGGGGGAATCCACTCTCTGAACTGCCTGCACTAAACCCCATAGCACTTGGTAATGCTGCTTTGTGAGAACATCTGGAATCTCAGGGGATTACTGGAGTGGTTTGATACTCATCAGAAATGTCCCCCACCTCAATCATAATTTCTATAGCACTAGAATGTGCTTTAAATGTGATGCTATCTAGTTACACAGAAATTTGAATGTTCTGGAAACCCCAGAATAGATCTGTTCCTATCATCTGGCCTTTGCAGGCAGCGAGGAAGGGTCCTCACTTTGGTAATCTGGAACTCTGAACTCAGTCAGTGGTTATAAAAGTAAATTTTGCAAAATGCTGGAATTAAAATTACAAAGTTTCTCTAAAGAAGACCTGCCAGAAAGTTATGACTTAGAAACTAGAGACAAAGCATGTGCTATTCTTTTTTATTATTATTTTTATTTATATCTTTTTTTCCAGTGAAAACAATGCAGATTTTTTAGATCATACATATAAAATACATGTTAACTTTATAGTCTTGTATATAAAAATTAGTGTGGTATTGTGGGAATATTTTTGCACAATTTTCATCATTGCCAGTAGACATCAAAAAAACAAACAAACAAACCATTTGTATTAGTTTTGAAGTAATAAGTCCAATGTGTATATGACATACCAGTCCTTCATCTTAAACTCAGTATGTGAGTTTGGTTGCCATGTGTTAGAGATGCTGCTTTGTGACTAGAGTCTCACGTAAAGCAGTATCTTAAGTCTGAAACTTCTGCACAGCACTGTTCAGCAAGTGTTTACTTGCTTTCAAATTCAGGTTAGAATGGTAAAATGATTTTTATTAGCTCCTGATGCTTTTAGATGCTCTTGCAAAGCATTAGATTCTTAGAATCTTACCTGATTTTTAAGTTTATGTATTGTGTCTTGATTTGGTCCCTGATTTCAGATAAGTTTCTAGACCAGTACGCAGAGTACTAATACTGGTCAAGCAGTCAAAGCCATGGTTTTTGATCTCAAAGCTCTGATTAAATATCTTAAAGAATAACTTAGCTAGACCTGCTATGATCCCAAGGTCCACATCTTAATTTCTGAATATAGAGGTACTTGTACTTTGGGAAAAAAACAAAGCAATTATTTTGGATTAGCTTTATACACAGTCAGGTGCAAAAGAGAATTGAAAGAATAAAGAACTAAATCTGCACAAACCCCTTCTCCCCACAAAACTCACACACATTACCTAGAGAGTGTCAAGTAGGTCTTAGCTCCAGCATCATAACTTTGCTCACCCATGGACTGTTTGTTGCATTTTTCAGTTTCACTTTATATTGTTTCTTGCTGAGAGGCCACCATTAGATGGAGAATAGATAGTGACAAAGACTTTATTCTCCTGTCCACACCATCAGCTTAGAGGGACCTGCTATCAGCAGTAATTGAGCCTTGAATCGCACGTTTTCAGTGCTGCAGGCAGGAGATGGTCTTGAGTTACAAAGCTAAGTCTCTCATCAATTAAAGTCTGTGTGCACAGCAGCTGCATTCAGAAAGGTGGAAGAGATTTAATCTTCACCTTTCACCTTGGGTCAAAATACAAGGTTACCAAGATAGACTGTTATTAAAAATGGATTTTTTCTGTCGACTTAATGTTAAAAGTTTGCAGTTACTACAAAAGCACTTTGTTACTCCCTTTGTTAAGGAAACTTGCCATGAAACAGCAAGGAAGTAATAACACAGTTGAAAGGAACAAATAAATATTTATGCCAAATTTTCAAAGTTTGTAGCAGCTTTAGTTTTTCTTCTCGATAAAAATCAAAGTCATTCTCTACTGCATCTTGTTGGTGAGTAGGTGAATTATTCTGATTGAGTATAAAGAAGCTCCCAGGATTGAACACTGAAGGTGAATGTAGCTTAAATGTATATACAGTGAGAGATATTTTATTTTAGCACAAATAAGCCTTAAAAAAAACCCAACTATATCAAGCACTAACTTCTTAGCTACATCTCAGAAATCGTGTGTTCAAACAGCTCACCACTGCAATCTCTGGGCATCTTCCATTGTTTTTCAGAGAAGACTGATAGAAGCCCAAAGGAGAACATGTTGCTGATCTGTGTTCCCAGGATGTACTAAAGATAAACCAGCTATGATTGATTATATTGGTATCTGAATGCCTTTTCAATGTTGTCTGTGGTTCAGATTTGAGGCCAAATATCTTCATAGTCAAATAAATTCCTATAGTTCTGGTGTCTCTATGTGTATGTAAATGAAGAAATTTCCCTAGAGAGATAAAAACAGATATGGTTTCTGTGGTTTTATACAACCTATTTTCCAATGTATCGTGGAGAAATATTTAACTGCAAAAACATATGTGCATTCTAAAGATGGGGTCAAAACCTGTTTCATATGGTTAAAGGTCTACTACTGCTAAAGTCAATGGAATCTTTGTCACTAACTTGGAAGTGTATGAATGAACTGCCTGTGAATATGGGAGATTCTTACTGTCATTAATTTACAGGAATTCTGTCTTTCCGGTTTTACGTCATTAACCTCAGGTAGAGTAAAGCTGTCATAACAGAATAGAGAAACCAAGCTGAACTGGTAACAACTCTTAGTCTTGAAGGATAATGTTTGGGATGACAACTCAGCCAAGGTGGTTAGGGAAGGAATTTTCATCTAACACAGGAGTCAAACATGCAATTTGGTGTGTCTGTGCTAGATTCATGTATGCATTGTTTGAGTTATAACAGAATATGACTTTTTAATATATTCCAGATATGTTAAGCAACAACTGAAAAGAAGCATGTGGAGCATGTTCTAGTTTTTGTTCTACAACACATGTATTTTATCAATTGTGGAAACTGTACAATCACCATAATAGTTACACTCTGACACTTAGCTTTTTATCAAAAAACAATACCTTTGTTAAAATTGCAGCAGTATTTTTAATTTAAATAATTATCTTAGACTATTTAGATTTTGAATGATACAGTGATACTGTTCATCACTTGCACATTAAAAAATATTCTGCTCAGTGATTCCATGTCTGGAATAAGTCATGAAGGGCTTAGAACCCTTGTGTCACGTGATTACTTCCATTCAAACAAGATAGACATCTTCTTGCATATATGGTGTCTAAAAGAAGATTAAAAAATAAAGGAACTGAATCCTTCTTCTGGAGCTAAGGCAAAAAATACCGGAAATATATGGCCAGTGGAAACAAGGTCAGGTGACATGGGAGGACTACAGAGATGTTGTTCATCACTGTAGGGAGAAAATTCATGTAGTCAAAACTTAATTAGAGTTGAAGTTGACCAGTACTGTGGGGGACAATAAAAAGGGCTTTTTTTGCATTTGTTAATAGCAAAAGGAAGGCCAGAAACAACATTAGCCCATTACTGGTTGAGGATGGTCACCTCACACATGGGGATATAGACAAAGCAAAGATGCTTGAGGCTTTCTTTGCCTCGGACCTCAGCAGTGGTGATGGGCTCTGGGGCCCCAGAGCCCTAAGCTAGAGAACCACAACTATAATAATGATAAACTCCTTACCAACCTTGAACATGAGTGGGATTTCCAGTTACAGATAGATCCTTCTAGGTCTGTGGGGCCTGATGGGGAAGACCTCACTGTGGTCTACATCTTCACAAAGGGAAGCAGAGGGGTGGGAGCTGACCTGTTCTCTCTAGTGACCAGCGATAGGACCTGAGGGAACAGCATGAAGCTGTGCCAGAGGAGGTTTAGGTTAGTTATCAGGAAAAGGTTCTTCACCCAGAGGGTAGTTGAGCACTGGAACAGGGTCTTCAGGAAAGTAGTCACAGCACCAGGTCTATAGAATTCAAGAAGCATTTGGATAAGGCCCACAGGCACATGTTGTAATTTTGGGAGTTGTCCTGGGCAGAGACAGGAGTTGGACTCAATGATCCTTGTGGGTCGCTTCCAACTCAGGAAATTCTATGATTCTGTGAAAATGACTGCCAAAGTGCCTAATATATAAATACTGTTTAAAGCCCTAAATATATCTTCTGCTAATTAAAAACCACCATGTAGTCCATGTGGCTGATGTCAACTCTCAGTACAAGGTGAATGGAATAACGTTTCCCAATCCACTGTTGAAACAATGAGAGAGAAATTGTATATATAGTTACTCTGTAATAGTGTCCTGCAAGGAACAGCTTTGAAAATCTAGTGAACAGAAAAGAAGGGGAAACAGAAAAGAAAACAAAAACAAATGGAGAAGGAAGGAGAAGGGGAAGAGGGAAGGGAGAGAACAAGGAAGATGCCTCCATTGCAGCTTAAAACAATGCAAAAAAGTAGTTCCATCTTTTCAATACTCCACTTTCTGCCTATGCAGCGCTGTTGAATTCAGCTTCCAAAGCAGGAGAAACCCAAACCTGAAGACACAGCAGTCTTAACTTTACAGTGATCTCCACTCAGAAGGCCTCCTGACCTCCTGGCTTTGGCACAGCTCTGCCATGTATTTCTATTCATATGCTCTTGGCTTCAAACAGGTAGCAGGATCACTTGCATGCAGCTTTGTATATGGTGGTTTCCCAAGTCACCTGAAATAACATTGGCAGTGCAGAATATAAATGCATGACTGTGTACTACCTTATTAAACACAGATATGGCTCTTGCAAAGGCCCTGTTATCCAAGAAGTACCTCACCTTCATTTGCTTGGGTGCCAGTATCCTACAAAGAGCTCTCTGTTGTACTGCATTAATGCAGTGATGGTAAAATCAGCCACAGCCTCAGGTAGGGGTTTCCTGTGAAGACTGCATGGACAGAGGGCAGAGGTGTTCCCCCAGTCCTGAACTCCTCAGGAGTTAAGGTCANGGGCAGATGGAGCTCGTTCAGCCCTGTGAGGCCTTCCATCTAAGAGAAGGACACTCTAATAAAACCTCTGTCCTAAGGACCTCGCTGCCAGCGTCCAAGCTTGCTAGGCCCTGGCAGATGAACCTTAGGACTAAAGGGTGGGTCCAGCTCTGCGCATGCTGTGTCTCACCTAAAAAAAATCCATAGCGCAGGCTCGAGGGTGCTATCTGCTATCCTCTTTTTATCAGTGTGCTTGGAAAAGGCGCTGATGAGGAGCGTGGATGGAGCCCTCCCTGGATCTTCGTTCGCGAAGCCTAGCCATACCTATACCTTATATCTGTTTTGCTTTTGGCAAGGAACCAGGAGTTTTCTGCCACAGGACAGAATTTCTGACAAAAAAATGAGAGACTCACAGAGATTTCAGTAGTCCTTTATTCAACAATGTTCCCTGGGCTGAGAGAAATTTTATCTTTAGCCTAAATCAGAGATGAGAGCTCTGACCACCAGGCTTTCAACTGGGACTGCATGGGTTTCTCCTGAGTTTTTGGGTTTTGCAGAAAACTTCAAAAGGCCTTGCTTTTCATCTCAACAGGGAACAGGAAAAGACTTTGCTTGAAAGCTGAAAAAGTTTCATGGTACAGAAACACCATTTCATATCCATATGTAATCAGAATTGAGTTTGTCAGTGCAGTCTGAATTTTGTCTTTGATCTCTAGAAGAGAAAGGCAGCCCATGAAAATACTGCTGAACTAAGAGAACATAAACAGGCTTAAAACACCACATTCTGATAGGGCCCAGTGAATTTAGCAGGGAGACTTGTAATGCAGTAAAGGAAAGATTTCACAACTTTGAAATTTGATTTCACTTTTTATCTAACCCTTATCTGAATTTCTTTGCTAGATTTCTAGTCTCATGATCTGATCTCCAGTATTTTGTTTTCNAAGGCCCTGTTATCCAAGAAGTACCTCACCTTCATTTGCTTGGGTGCCAGTATCCTACAAAGAGCTCTCTGTTGTACTGCATTAATGCAGTGATGGTAAAATCAGCCACAGCCTCAGGTAGGGGTTTCCTGTGAAGACTGCATGGACAGAGGGCAGAGGTGTTCCCCCAGTCCTGAACTCCTCAGGAGTTAAGGTCATAAGGCCAGATTTTATTTTATTTTTTTTGTGCGTAAAGTATGTGAAGTGCTCGACTTTGAAAGCCCTTAGCTAAGCTGAAAATACTTTGAAAAATTTACCACTGGTATCTGAAGATCTTTATAAACAACATTCGAAAATATAACCATTGCTCCCTGTTAATTTATTAATCTATGAAGCCAAGGGTGTTGGATACCAGAATGTCAGAACCAGTGGCAGAAATGCATGTAGCTGATACCTTTCTGGGTTTGTGTGGGGTTTCCTTGGTGTTACTTTCTTTTTAAGTGTCATATCATCTGTGGTTTATATCTGTTTTAGTCACAGTCTGAAAATCACTTGGGGTCTTCTGTGGCCCCTGGTGCGATAACTGTGCCAACAGCAGAGGGAACATTAAACTCATTGCCCATGGGAAAGTGTGGGGAGTGAAACCCATGTTCCTATAATCCTTGTATGGGTAGGATGAGCTCATTAGCCTTCTGGCAGTCATCCTAGGAGAAGGACAACTCTGATTCCAAACCCGGGCAGATGGAGCTCATTTAGCCCTGTGAGGCCTTCCATCTAAAAGAAGGACACTCTAATAAAACCTCTGTCCTAAGGACCTCGCTGCCAGCGTCCAAGCTTGCTAGGCCCTGGCAGATGAACCTTAGGACTAAAGGGTGGGTCCAGCTCTGCACATGCTGTGTCTCACCTAAAAAAAATCCATAGTGCAGGCTTGAGGGTGCTATCTGCTATCCTCTTTTTATCAGCGCGCTTGNAGGAAAAGACTTTGCTTGAAAGCTGAAAAAGTTTCATGGTACAGAAACACCATTTCATATCCATATGTAATCAGAATTGAGTTTGTCAGTGCAGTCTGAATTTTGTCTTTGATCTCTAGAAGAGAAAGGCAGCCCATGAAAATACTGCTGAACTAAGAGAACATAAACAGGCTTAAAACACCACATTCTGATAGGGCCCAGTGAATTTAGCAGGGAGACTTGTAATGCAGTAAAGGAAAGATTTCACAACTTTGAAATTTGATTTCACTTTTTATCTAACCCTTATCTGAATTTCTTTGCTAGATTTCTAGTCTCATGATCTGATCTCCAGTATTTTGTTTTCCCAGAAGTATGGCAGAACAAATAATTTCTTTGCAATTAACATGCACATTCAGTGGATTTCTCTAGAGAGATCTTTTATTTTGATTAACACCTCAGAGGTATCTGAGTTGATTCTTGCCTAGTAATAGATGAGCAGAGAAGCAAACAATGCTCTGCCTCTCCCCAAGTTCTGGAGAAGTGTATGCTGACTGTATTGCTTGCTGCACCTGCAAGGTGGCTTTGAGGGCTCTCCTCTTTTGTAAAACTGATGAGAATTCTGTTGCCTGGCTGCACTTGGCATGCAGGGCCCTGGAGAAGAAGATTGCTATACTACTGTAAATGCTCCTGTAATTGGGGCATTTTCAGCACATGTTGAAAAATTCTGATAAGCCCAAATGCCTCCCTCTGCTGATCCTTAATGAACCCTAGAGGAAGGGATGTACCATTATGGAAAACAAGTTCTGTATTTCTCAGAATAGAGCTATTGCCACCAGAATGTAAGAAAAATATGGCATAGATATAAAAAAAGCCATAAGAGCACACACTAAAAGTCCTACCAGCTCAGCAAGGAGTAATGGGGCTCCCAGTGACCTGAGATGGCTTAGTTATTATTTGCCTTTTATTTTGATTTTATTCATGGAAAACTTACTTTCATCTCTATTAACTACAATTAACCAGTCACCTAAAACATTAAATAATGAAATTCAAATGTACTTAGTTAATCACTGGAAGAGTGCTTCATCTGAAAACTCCAAGGGGGATCACATTTCAGAACACAAATGTCCTTGTACAGTATGCATTTCCTCTGGTTCACAGGTTTGCTCATGCAGAGATTTAGAGAATGCAGAGAATATCGAATTACTGCCTGAAGCCATGCCTATCTTTTTCATTAATTACTTTCCATCAGATTAACTGATAACTATATGAATCCCTAGTGTAGTAACCTTTACTGTATACTTAGAAAAACTGATAACCTTTCAATCTGAGAGTCTGTGAAAAACTTTTTTCTTTCTTCCTATAGATTACTACTGTGCTCTTGCTATCTGAGTTGCCTGTTCATGCTGCTGTTTTGTCTTTGCTGCTAAACAAACAAACAACTAGGACCTAAACTGAAACGATATGGACTCGCTGGATGGACAACTCGTTGGATAAGGAGCTGGCTGGATGGTCGCACCCAAAGAGTTGTGATCAATGGCTCAGTGTCCAAATGGAGATGTGTCACAAGTGGTGTTCCTCAAGGGTCAGTACTCAGACCGGTGATATTTAAAATCTTTGCTGGTGACATGGACAGTGGAATTGAATTCACCCTCAGTAAGTTTGCTGATGACACCAAACTGTGGTGATGTCAGCACACTGGAGGGAAGGGATGCCATCCAGAGAGACCTTGACAGGCTTGAGAAGTGGGCTCGTGCAAACTGCATGAAGTTCAACAAGGCCAAGTGCGAGGTTCTACACCTGGGTTGAGACAATCCCATGCATGAATACAGACTGGGAGGAGAAGGGATTGAGGACAGCCCTGAGGAGAAGGACTTGGGAGTGGTGGTGAACCAGAAGTTTAATATGAGCCATCAGTGTGTGTTTGCAGCCCAGAAAGCCAGCCATGTCCTGGGCTGTATCAAAAGAAATATAGGCAGTCAGTCGAGGGAGGTGATTCTCCCCCTCTGCTCTGCACTTGTGAGGCCTCACCTGGAGTACTTTGTCCAGTTCTGGAGTCCCCAACATAAGAAGGACATAGAGGCCATGGAACATGTCCAGAGGAGAGCAACTAAAATGATCAGAGGGCTGGAGCACCTCCCCTATAAGGGCAGGCTGAGCAAGTTGGGTTTGTTCAGTCTAGAGAAGAGGAGGCTCCGAGGTGACCTTATAGCAGCTTTCCAGTATCTGAAGGGAGCCTACAAGAAAGCTGGAGTAGGGCTTTTTACATGGGTGCATAGTGAGAGGACAAGAGGAAATGGTTATAAACTTGAAGAGGGAAGACTTAGCTTAGACATAAGGAAAAAATTCTTTCCTGCGAGGCTGGTGAGATGCTGGAACAGGTTGCCCAGGGAAGTTATGGCTGCCCCATCCCTGGAAGTGTTCAAGGCCAGGTTGGATGGGACCCTGAGTACCCTGATCTTGTAGAAGGTGTCCACCTGTGCAAGGGGGTTGGAACTAGACGATCTTGAAGGTCCCTTCCGACCCTAAACATTCTATGGCCTCTACTGCAGAATTCTACAACAGTCCAAAAGGAAGACTGGTGTGGCTCTTTTTTTTTTTGTATATTAGTATGAAAGATGGGTGAAACTACATAATGTCCTGTGTTATCTTTTCTGGGTAACAGATGCTTCAGAGTAGTCCAAGAAATGCAAATCAACCATTTTTCTGTTCAACTGGTATTCTTTTTCCCCTCTTTTTTTTTCCCTTTAGCAAAATTTGTTAGAAACTGGTAACTCTGGAAGGGTAATCACACTGTCTTTAAAAAAAAATAAAAGTAAAGAAGCCTAGTTTCTGTTGCAGCTGGGTTTCATGTTTGTCTAACCTGCCCTTCAGCAAAATATCTACTGCAACTTATTTGACCAGTGTGCCTCCTTCTCCTCTGTTCCTCTGTGCAAGGATTAATCAGATTTTTAAGAATTTTAAATTCAGTGAGAAGCACTTCAGATACTCATTATGTGTATGGAGACCTGTTGTCTTTTTTTTTCTTGTGGATATTTTTACTGCATAATCCAGCTACTGATCTAGTTAGACAATATTCCCTGATGCCTGTGTAGCATGTCAGTTTATAGGTATTCCCATTCACTGCATTGGTTATCTATTCCTTTATCAATTGCCCTACAACCTCAATTTTCATATTCACAGCATCTTTACTATAGGGCTACTCTCACATCTACAGTATCTGTTCTATAATTACTTTTGCCATGTGTAATCAAAAGGTTGGTTTGTAAGTGCAAGAAGAAATATGAAAGGCAGTACAGGTGATGCTAGTGGAGAAAGAGGGAATTGCAGAACATCTTATTCCTCAGGTATGGGTAGGATGTGCTCATTAGTCTTCTAGCAGTCATCCTAGGAGAAGGACAACTCTGATTCCAAACCCGGGCAGATGGAGCTCATTTAGCCCTGTAAGGCCTTCCATCTAAGAGGTCAAACCTCCATCCTAAGGACTTGGCTGCCAGCATCCAAGCTTGCTAGGCCCTGGCAGATGAATCTTAGGACTAAAGGGTGGGTCCAGCTCTGTGCATGCTGTGTCTCACCTAAAAAAAATCCATAGCGCAGGCTCAAGGGTGCTATCTGCTATCCTCTTTTTATCAGCGTGCTTGGAAAAGGCGCTGATGAGGAGAGTGGGTGGAGCCCTCCCTGGATCTTCATTCACGAAGCCTAGCCATACATACATTATTCCTCAGGTAAAGCAGTGCTTTAATGAGTCACACTACTGCATGCAAACAGGTAACTATGTGAAAACAGACATGGAGCAGAAGATTCCAGGGTAAGATTCATGGATGGGGCTAAAAGAAGTTTTGTTTCAAGGATGAGACTTTTTAATACATTTGCTATTGTTTTTTAGCACCTAGCCATGACAGATTAGATGTAAACCTAAGGTTTGCCTCATTATTTCTCCTTTTTTCCCACATAATCATGTAGTCTTTTTCTGTCACTCCCTCATATTTTAAATAAAATTTTCATAAGTTTTTGACTGAAAAATGGGGGCACTACTTGGTTAAAATCATTAAATATCCAGTCTTAATAAATAAATCTGTGAATGGAAAAGTATACTGGAAGAATAGGGAAAGCCAATGACACTTTCAAAGCTTTAAATATGAGAGAGAACTATGAGGAGGGTTGAGCAATCAGAGCCTTTTTGATTTGTCAGACTTCTTTGACACTAATATGGTATTTCATTCAGTAGAAAATATTTAGAAAATTACCACCAGGACTATGTATGCCCCCAAAAATATGGGAGTAGTATTTGCTAGTCTATAGTTCCTTAGGGTGAATAGAGTCTTGGCTTGCATGCCCAAGCAAGCAAGTCAGTTTTAGAGCAACCTTCATCCTTCTGAGCTTGAACACTCCTATGGCTAAGCATCTGTATAATTTATGCCTATAGGACTACAATTCCTCAGAGTAATTTTTCTTCCATCTGTTCAGCTTGAATAGAGAACATTTGTTAAATGGTGTTTGTAGGGATGTTGGCAGTAAAATGCGTGCCCACCCTGTGTTAGGTTAGTTAACTGGTCTTTCTAGGCACAAAGCTGACATTGTTAGATGGCACAGGGCTTGAGCAAGTACAAATATGAGAGCATTTTATTTCTTATAAACTTGGGTATTCTTTCCCATTGCTTGTCTAAAAAGAGTTAACTAAATACCCACTTAAAATAATTAGAAGTAGTTGAGGTCCACCTGTCAATTGTATAAAGTTAGATTGAGTTCAGTCTCCACAGTCTGATAGTTTTTCAGATTCAAGAAGCCACAGCCATGTAAACATTGAAAGTAATTTTGTCTCCTTCTCTTCTTTTCTTCCTTTTATTTTTTTTCTCTTTTCTTTCAAATGTTAGTTGTTATAGAAAAGAGTCAACTTGAGTTTCAAAGAGCCTGCCAGAGAGCCTCTGGCATTCCCTTCGGGATTGGATTTTGCATTTTTCAGCAAACAATGTCTGTCTCCAGAAATGCAAGAGAAAAACACTATTTTTCTTTTTAATCTAATATCAGTGTCTAAGCCTAACAGAGATCTGTTGGTTTTTTTTATTTATTTTCAAGCCTGAGTAACATCTTGTGTTGATGTTAATATATGCCTTTTTAAGCTTCATTTGTTATCTTTAAGCAGCTGCTAAAGTGTAAACAAGTTTTTTTCTTTTCTGTTCTAAAAAGTCTCTTAACTTATCCAAAAGCTCCACTGCTATTGTGCTTATTGAGCTATGCTAACAGCAGTGAAGAACATTATTGAATACAGCAAATGTTTGGTTTATTTCAAACCCTTTTTAAACTATAAATCATCTATATTTCATTTCAACATTCTCTTTTTCCTTGCTATTAGAAAATTAGATGAAATCAATTAGCCAGGAGAGAGTAACATACAAAGTTATTTGTAATTTTTTCAAATATCATAAAGACGTAATTTAGTATTTCTGACAGTGACTTGACCATATAAAACTCTTTACAACCTAGAATCTTGACAGTGATGTTAGGTGAGCATTTTAACAGTCTGATTTATCAAAAAATGCAGAAGTACAAACCATTGTTCCTTTCAAGGTAAGGCAAACTGAAATCTGACTTTTTGGATTATTTATATACAAGACTTACAGGTATTTCCTCTCCTTGCACTACCCCAGTTCTATATTTCCCTGCCAATAACTTTCCAAAGATGAAAAAGGAGAAAAAGAGTGATTTTAAAGAGTTTTCATACGGACAGGAGCAGAAATGTGTGTATGTGTGTTTAGAGAGGGAGAGCAACAGGTGATTTTTAGAATACAAACTGTTTACCAGCCCCATTGATGTATAGCCTATCTCCAGCAATATCACTACCACCAGATATGATTAGATCACTAAGACCACTCCTTGAAGTTTACAGGATATATAAATCTTGTAATCCTCTTCAGACTTTCATAAGAAAAAATCACAACTAAGAAAACAATTGTGTTGCCAAATTATTTCTTACAGCTTTCCAGAATTTTGTTTACTTTATTTTACTTTATTGAGTTCTGCTTGATATACAGTTGAACAGTAATAATATTTGCTTAAAAACCCATGACACAAGAAAATGCACAAAACAGTATACTAGGGATGATCTACAACTCGTATCTTATTTAGTTAGCAGCGTGTAAAGTGTGGCTCAGAAGTCTTCTGGCAACTTATAGACAAGTGGCTTGCTCAGCCTGGCATTATTTAAAAACACCAAAGGACTGCACAGAGCTGTGTGGGTGTCTGTTCTGGAATGAATAGGTGTTCACATACTTGCTTTATGTTGGAGAACCAAAGGATTAAAGAAATATGCCTTATGCTGAAGCTAAAGGCTGTTTGCTTCTGAAGCAAACTCCCTGAAGAAGCTGTGTTTTCTGCAGGTTGCTAGAAGGTGGTAAGGGAAAACATTACACCAGCTGCTCTTGGGATCTCCCAAATCTTGAGGTAGAGTGTGTATGTATGTGTTTGGGGGTAGGGAGGAACAAAACCTACTCACAGAGTTTACTGCAGGAGTGAAAGGAAAGAAACCACTGTAGGACTCAAAGGAGCCTCCTGAATAGTGATGTGATTTGTCACAGGATCTACCCTTTGCTATTGACCTAACTTTGCTTTCTTTTGGTCATCTGAGATATTTCCTGTGCTTAAACCTTCCTGAGTCCCTTCATCTACCCTACAGGAAACTATGAGTTCAACTTGCTGTATTTTTACTCAGTAGAACATATTTAGTGTCCATTAGGAGAGAGAGCAAAATGGCATGCCCTTACCACAGTACCAGCTATTTCATGTATCAGAAATATAAGTGCACTTCTATAATGTTGACGTTAATGTCTTGTAACATCAGGGACAAATTGTGCTGAAAAAAGTGATGCTTGCTTGTTTTTTCTTTTTTTTCTTTATTCCACATAGCAAAATCTAGCCAACTAGGGATTGCTTGCAACTCAAAGGTGTAATAAATAGCATAATTCTTTAGTTTTGCAAACTGGTTTTGAGATGGATCAGAATATCTAAATATTGAGATGGATCAAACTATACCAAATATCAAAACTAATAGAAATGTAGGTGTTTAGAAGGCACTTAATCACTAAATTTTGCCTTAGCAGATGCCAAGCTATTCTTGCATGCTTAGAACTCCAGCTTCGTCCTGATGAACCTTTTACCACCTGTGTCTTGTTCTCCTCAGATTTTGTAACCTCAGGCTAGTAATACAGAAACCAAACAGGCCAAGTGATTTAATGCATAATTTTCTCCCCTCTGAGCCTCCGTGGATTTCATTTTGCAGTAGAGGGCAGTGTGCAGTTGGAGTTTGTCCTCATGAGAAACTGTGCAAATTCCTGGTTTCTTGCAGGCATAGGGATTCCAGGGTGCTCTTCAAACTCACAATTTTAGCTCTGCTCGATGCTCATGCCAAATTAAGGTAGTTATATTTTACTTCAGCTCTCAGTTTGGTTTCCGAGGGTTTTTTTTTCTACTTTTTGTCTCCTCCCCTGCTATGCATTGTTAAATAGCTGTACTGTTCCATCCCAGATATGGCTATATTTTAGTGGTCAGCCAGTAGATTGTTATACTGAGTATTTAGTTAAATGCTTTGTGGATCTTTCTGTATAAAAAGAGCTCCATTGAGACTAAGAGGATATTATTATTCATAATATGGTGACTAGATTCACACATGGCTGAAGCAAAATAAATCATCACTGTTTTTAACAAAACAGTGAGTAGACCTCTTGGTGACCACAGCATATTTGTGGTCAGTAAAGAAAGAGTCTTTTATAGCTATTAATACACTGCCAAGGTGCTTTAGCTGAGATTTTTATGCTAAGGGAGGTGGTCTTCCACTACCACATATTCGTTTTTCTCTGCTAAGCCTGTTTCCAGAGCCTTACCCTTACAGAATGATTTGATACAAAAATTCAGCCATGGAAAGAGAAACTGGTTACTGAAAGAATTGGTACAGATTAATATTGCCCAGATGCTGAATCTGATAATAAACAATGATCTTGATTGTTCAAGCAGTATTTTTTAGTTCTGAGCAGTTGCACACAAAACAACTGATATATCAGCATGTCTGTTATGCATAAAGCCTGAAGGTTTGAAGAAGGCCTGAGTGATACCAAACATCACCCTGATCTAGTCATTTATGCTTCTAGTTCTGTACAGTTAAACCAGAGTTCAAACACTGTTTTGTAATTGGTCTGTTCATTACAAAGTCAAGGGAATGGCATTGTTTGGGGATGTTGTCATCTTCTGATTTAGTGCCTGTACAACGGTACCTGACTTCCCTACAGTGACCTGGGGCAAAACATAGTGATTGGTTATGCTGAGAGTCCTGCTCAGCAGACACTGAGGGAGCCAGTGTTGATTCTTCAGTCCTTCCACTAATTTTACAGAAGTTAATATGAACGATTCAGCCTGCATACAGCCATCTNGTTCTGTGATTCTGTTCTGTGATTCTGTAATACATTGATACACTGTTTAAAGACTGCAAAAGAAATGTAGTTAATAATAGGAAAGACAAGAAGAAAAGAGGAGTTATGGGTACTATGAGAAGTAGGGAAGGATATAAAACAAGAAAACTATTCTCTGTAGCTTATCATTATGTAAAACAAAAGCAGAACCTTTACTTTAAAGGCTTATGTTTGACTTAAACTTGTTTCTTGACATACCATTTATAAAAGGCCTTATTCTCATCTCCACCCTGTGTAAAAAAGGAACAGCTCCAGTGAATGCCATGAAAGCTCAGTGAATTTATGGGAGGGAAAAGCCTACGTGAAATAAGAAGTAGAGTCAACCTTAAGACTTACCTAAACCTTCTTTTAGCTCTCCATATGACCTTCCAGAGCTGCAGATCTGCAAACATGAAAAATGCAAATAGTTTATTGAAGGCATTTCTCAGCTTCTGGTGTATTTATAAAAAAATTATATTTGTAAGGCATACAGAGTGCACACTCTGTGTTTGCTTTGCTGTCCAGCTCTATGTTTTCATGTGAAAGAAATGGTTTCTGCCATCTCTAAATTGCATTAAAAACATCCATTGTCTGCCATTTTTAAATATATTAAATTCTTGGTGGCTCTTTTCCTCAAGTATTCTGTATTCTGCCATGCTCTGAGCTGACCACATACAATCCAGAAAAAATGTGACTGAATCCTCATCACCAAAAAGATGTATCCAAGTTAGTGTACATGATCCCTTTTTAGGATAGTTGTAGTTTGCAAAAAGTTTTTGAAGAGAAAGTTTTCTTTGTGAATAAATGCATTCATAGAAATATATTAAGGACTTTAAAAAAAACTTCTGTCTGTATCCTCTGCAAGTGAGTACAACACTGGTTCCCAGCCCTGGTATGTGAGGTGGTTAATAATGCTGATAATTCTCTGGAGAAATAGAAATAGGGATTCACTTTAAAAAATGAAATTCAGCTGATGGAATTGGATCACAACAGATATAATTTTCTGTCATATGTGACAAACACTTATGTTCCATGAATTGAAGTAAATCCTAGAAACTATTTTCCTAATGTTTCTTTGGATTCTGTCTTTGTATATATTTGTTTATAATGCCTGCCATCTTATTCATCATCTCGTGGCTTTTTCTTTTCAATATTGGTGATAAATACTGAGTGTTAGAAAGGTCTTTATTTGGTAATGGTTAATAACACAGTTGCTGCTGAAGTGGTTCTGTTGGTTGCTATGGATCAGAAATTATAAATGGTAATAACAGGAGAACAGATAACATTTGGTAATATTTTACTGTGTGGAAAATATCATCTTTTTTGCTGTTTCAGTGCCAACTTCATATAAATGTAACTAGCTCTGTGATTAAAAAAAAATGAGAAAGTTTCATGGCTTATGGTTTTTGTGTATAATCAGACCCAAATCCCAGTATGTGATTTTGTAATACTACTTTCTCCTCACTTCTATATGAAAATGGAAATTTTCTGAGTTTTTGCAGAAGCTGCTACACTTTTTCACTGGACATCAAGGACAATGTCTTAGGAAGAAGAGATGTGGAGTTGCTTTCAGGGACTCAGATGCCCTTTTTGCTGCAGGACAAGCATTTTACACAGCTCTGTTGCTGCATTGCTGTCTATGAGATGGAGGTATTGCTTTTCAGTTTCATGAATGTTCTCTGCTTAAAAGATGTTTTTAGGGGCTAAGTGTTAATGGTTCTGTAATAGTCTAATGAATATTTAGCAGGATTTCACTTCTCTTGCCTGCCACTCAACGTTAAAATCTTAGAAATATGCATTAGTTCTTTCAGAGGAAAAATAGTGTTGAAGGTCTCTGAGTTGTTGTGACAGTTATGAAACTTGCTCATGAAAACCCAAAGAGCCTTTTGAGGGCCATTTAGCTGAGCTGGGAAACTTGTGAAGTTTGTAAAGCTCAGTTCCAGCAACGTTTCAGTTCTACCTCAGAGAGGAGGGCTTTCTATAGCAGTGATGCTGAGCATCACCTTCCTCCTCCCCTGTAGAAGCTGAGCATGTCGCATTGCTGGTGCCTTCCACTTTAAGATGTGAAAAGCAATGCTGGCCACCAAGGCAATCTCATTTTATCAATAAAAGGAGGGTGAGAGGCCATGTTAGGCTGTAACAAACCTGACCTTTCTGTTCGTAGGTACCAGGCTGCTCAGGCTAACCACAGATATTTTAGTTGGCATTTTTGTCTAGGTCAAGCTGTTCTTGAGAAGTAAAGCTTGTTTATGAAACCTCCACTAAAAGCAGGTGTTGCAGACATCCCATTAGTAACCTTTGACTTACCTTCCCCTTTGAAACTTTTCATCCCAAAGGACTGACATTTCAAAGCCCCCTCCTTTTTTTGTGTCTCTCCAAGTTTGCATATTGTAAACATTTTTCTTCTCTGCTCTGATGGAACAGAGCCAAAAATCTGCACAATGGGGGAACTAGATGTTAATGAGCAGAGATTGTGGGAAAATGTGTACCGGGCTGCCCTGCCTGACCTGCATGATAATGCTACATTTAGCACATTCTTTTCCATTAGTGTAGCAGGCCTTGAAATGGTAGCAAACAACACATATTGTGAAGGTTAGTTTTAAAGAAAACTGCTTTCCTAGGAGAATGGAACTATAAAATTATTTATTGTGTAGAGTTGGCAGATGAACAGCTGGCCTTGGAAATGTTTATGCACAAACAGTGGTGGGGAATGATATATTCTTCTTCGTGTTTGCAGTAAAATTGCTTCACATGAAGGTTTAAATTATGTAAAACACAAGTATTACGTATAGGTTCATACTGAATCAAGGAAGTTTACAATCACTTTATGGCAGTTAGGCATATTTATGGCATATTCCAGCACTGTGGCATCTTCTAAATAGATTTTTTTATTTTATTTTTTTTTTTACTCTGACTGTGCTCACAACCCCTTTTTAATGTGTTTATGTCAGTGGAGTTTTGTTTGTACAAAAAGCTCCTGAAAAACTAATTTTGGCTCCTCTGAGCTAAGTCTCATTTAATCATAAAACAAAATTTATGTCTCGACCATATGAAAATCATTAGGGGCAAAAGGATTCTGAGAACATAAACAAAGCCATGTGACTTAGACATCCAATTGCACAGCTTGAACCTATCAAGTGGTGAACATATTAAAATACTAAAGAGAACACTTACAGTCAGCACTTGGTGTGCAATGAGTAGGGAGAAATTTGTTTGCACAAAACTTCTAACAAAGAGGAGTTCTGAAGGAATTAATAACAAAAGACTGACTGTAGATAATTTCTGAGCAGAGAAAGGGGTTAAATCCACTAAGCTATTTCTTGCAAACTTTACACAGCTACCTTTTTTTGTAATTATAGTTTTATATCTCCAACTTTGCACTTTGAGTTAAGGAAAAAGAAATTCATATAATAAAAATTACATACAAATGTGAACTGTTTACAAATGACATTCCAGATCCCCATTGAGAAATGTTTATTTCTTCACAGTCAAAGATTCCTAAAGAGCTTTTCTATGGGGAGACTTCCACTCATTACTTAAAAATAACAGCTTTATCTCCACTTTGGAGTGGATATGGGCTTTGAGCCATATTTTGTAAAGGACAAAGTAAATTCTTTAGCTGAACATCTGCTAGATAAGAGCAGTGTTCCTTAAAATGGATGAAAGAGACGCCAAAGCCTTGATTCCAAAAGTACTTATATGCTAAAACAACTACTGTCTGTGCTAGTTCAGTTACATACTTTCAGGAACACTTTGAAATCCCAGCTAACATCAAAAATATGGAGTTAGTTAACAATATGCTTTGGGGCAACTCAAATCAACTTATGTTTTGCACAGCAAAAGAAAAGAATGCAGAAGCATTAATCCCATTTTCAGGAATCTTTAAAATGGCATTAGATGCTTATGTGGCCAGCTGATAGGCAGTCTCTGTGCCAATTATGAAATGGATTTTTTTTCTTCACAAATAATGTCTTTGTGCTATGAGGAGTCTGTGACTCCAGCTGCTGTACCCTCAGAGATGCTCCCAGCAGCCAAAGGATGTTAGCTGTTCTGCATGTCCTGAAGTCTACGCAGTAAAGGAGAGGATTATGCACGTTTATGCTGTCACAGGGCCAAGAAGGCCTTGCAGCATTGCACTGTCATTTTGTCGTGCAAAAATAGAGTGCAGCACTGAGAGAGGAAATGTGTCACAGGGGGCAGAGTGCAAATGTATCACATGTTCACAAAAGCCCCTTGCTAATGCAAGGATAACCCCTGTTGCAGGACTGGAAGGTTCTGGCTAAAGCTGAACCCTTGGTTCAGTAGAGTACTTGGATGGCCTTTGTGTTTATTGAGGGGAAATCTTAATGATCCAGGTGGGTTTCTATTATCAAGTTTGATACTTTCAGTTCCCATTTTTCACTCTCTTTTCCATATCTGTTGCTGCAGTTTCAGGTTTCTGATGTCCTCTATTGCTTGGTACAGTGACTACAGAACATCTTTGCATTGTCAAATATTTCTGCTTAGTGACTTGAACCAAACTTTGTCACACGCTTATGGCAAACACCAACCCAATGACCTTGTCCAGGGAAGCACCGTGCTCTTTCTCCATTAAGATTTCGTTCATCTGCATTTCTCCTGGAGCTATACCTTCATCATGTGCTTTCTCTTTGTTTGTCTTTCTCTTCATTGCACTCGAGGGATGTTGTGGTCTGTGGTTTGGGAACTGCCCCAAATGAAAGAGTTAGGGAGTTACACTGTAGTTGGAAATGGGAAAGCAGGAACATAATGTCTGTAGTGAAAGAGGCATCTGGAAAGTTGGTCTGTCCTTTTATCATACTTTAGTTTATGTTGGGTGCTGACCGTTGTATGGTTTTGATTTTAACTTCTCACTTGAAATTCTCCAATTTGTAGTCTATCATATCACATCTTATATATATATATATATATGATGATATTATGCCCCCACAAACCAGTTCACCTCCTTACTGGTCCTGGATTTATATTCTTGCAGTTTTCTCTAGCTTTGCTTTCAAAGCCCTGCAGAAAGGATTATTTATCTTTGTTCTTTCTTCTTAAATTTGTTCCTTTAATTTCACTGTCTGAAATTGCCATATTCTGTCTGTGATTCCCATAAGAAATTGCCTCCAGTTCAGCCAATGCACATTAGATTTGGCTTCTTCCAGTCAGCACTAACTTCTTTTTGAGCAATTACCATTGTTCAGACTAAATGTTGCAGGGGGATCAGATTGGATCACATTTCAAATCTAGGTCTTTCCTGGACTGATTTTACTAGGCAATGAAAGGTATTCATCTCACTCTGCTTTCCTACAGGCATTTGTGTACTCATATTATTCAAAACTGGAGGAGTTAAGAAAGTTTTCAGCAACAGTACCCAGGCCACATCCATGTGCCTCCAAAGAGGTTAAAAGGAGAATTAAGTTGCGTTAAACATATTTCAAGTTGTTCTTGCTAAAACTTTCAGGACTCCTTTGGTAAGTATGAGGCTTATTCAGAAAAATATCACTATTAAGAATTGTATTTGAGCACAAGACAAAACATGAATCTGGATAGGAATCAACAAGCGTGTGTTTAGAAGCTTTCAATATAGATCTTTACAGAGTTGATCTCACATCTTTTTATTTATTGCTCTGCTGCTAGTAAGTGTCATCTCAATTACATGCAATAGATACTTCTCAAATATTTGTATGATCTCTTGCTGATATCTTATCACCTTTAGATTTTTAATACAGCTCCCCAAATTTCTCTTTTCAACATCCTACCAGTGCTACCATTTTGCCAATGATGTGCTGAATTACAGAAAATACCTTTCTCGCTCTCACAAAAAAACCCTGGGCTTATGGGTTCCAGTAATCTTTACTTTCCTTGTCACAGGGTCGGCATGAAAACGGAGGACATTATTTCTTTTGAGACAGTGATGTTTCACAGAGCGCAGCTCTGCTCTCATGTTAAGAAATCTTAGCTTTTGAAACCCCGCTTGCTGCCAAAAGCAGAGAGCCTTTTCTTTCAAGACTTTTAACCATGGGTGACCTCCTGCTTAAAGTCTTGTCCAGCTGTGCTTTATAAAAATTTCTTCACTGTTAAATGAATTATTTCCCTTAGTTAAGTACTCCGTATTGCTATGAACAGTTAGCAAATGCACAGTTTTGCAGTAGACTTCTTAGTCTGCCAAACCAGTTGTCTTGTGTTTTTATATTTGATAGTTATTCCTTGTATATTTTTAGCTTTCTGGCATGATTTTGTCCCAATTTGGTTAAGTATTGTCATTGTTACAAGATATAGGAAACAATACCAGAAAACAAGATCTTGCAATTTTTAATCTAACAAAACAGCTCTGTTGTTCATCTCGTCTGGCTGTCTAACAGATGGGCCAGTGTCCCATGAGAAGACAACCACTTCCTTGCATAATAAACATAGAAGGAGAAGTTGTCTGCAAACCATTAGTGTATTGTAAAATTGGATGCAATGTCTTGATATTGTCAGAATGGGTTCCTTAAGTACATTTCTTTGACATTCTGTCATAAGTCAGATACAAGACAGCATTAAATCAAGATTAAAACTTTAAAAGCCTGTTTAACTCATTCCAGCAAAAGACCACCAGTAGAAATATCCTCCATTTTCTCTATATTGATAACCAACTAATACATGATTAAGGCTTGAGTAGGGTATTTCACAGAATCACCAAGGCTGGAAAAGACCCCCAGGATCATCAAGTCCAGCCTATAACCCAACAATATGGCATCAGCTAAACCATGACACTAAGTGCCATGTCCAATCTCTTCTTAAACACCTCCAGGGATGGTGACTCCACCACCTCCCTGGGCAGTCCATTCCAGTGCCGAATCATCCTCTGCGTGAGGAAGTGCTTCCTAATGTCCAGCCTAAACCTCTCTTGTTGCAGTTTCAGGCCATGCCCTCTTGTCCTCTCACTAGTTACCAGGGAGAAGACCCCAACCCCTACCTGACTACAACTTCCTTTCAGGTAGTTGTAGAGAGTGATAAGGTCCCCCCGAGTCTCCTCTTCTCCAAGCTGAACAGCCCCAGCTCCCTAAGCCTCTCCTCATACGACTTTCCCTCCAGTCCTTTCACCAGTTTTGTTGCTCTCCTCTGAACCTGCTCCAACACCTCAATATCCTTCCTGAAGTGAGGGACCCAAAACTGAACACAGTACTCGAGGTGAGGCCTCACCAGTGCAGAGTAGAGGGGGAGAATCACATCCCTAGTCCTGCTGGCCACACTATTCTTGAAACAGGGCAAGATGCCATTGGCCTTCCGTGCCGCCTGGGCACAGTGCTGGCTTGTCTTCAGCTGGTTGTGAACCAGTACTCCCAGGTCCTTCTCTTCTGGGCCACTCTCCAGCCACTCATCTCCTAGCCTGTAATGCTGCATGGGGTTATTGTGGCCAAAGTGTAAGACTCTGCACTTGGCTTTGTTAAATTTCATGCCATTGGCCTCAGCCCATCAACCCAGCCTGTCCAGGTCCCTCTGCAGAGCCTTCCTTCCTTCCAAGAGATGGACACTGCCTCCCAACTTGGTGTCATCCACAAATTTACTGACGGTAGACTCGATCCCCTCATCCAGGTCATCAATAAGGATGTTGACTAGAACTGGGCCCAGGACTGACCCCTTGGGGTAACCACTGGTCACTGGACACCAACTTGATGTGGCACCATTCACAACCACTCTGTGTGCTCGGTCATCAAGCCAGTTTTTAACCTAGTTAAGAGTGTACCANCCCCATCTCTATCTACCAACTCAGGAGTCCAGTTGTCCTGAAGATAGTCAGTCTTTTTGTTAAAGACTGAGGCAAAGAAGGTGTTTAGTACCTCAGACTTTTCCTTGTCTTTTGTTACTATATTCCCTCCTTCATCCAACAAGGAATCAAGATTTTTCCTGTCCCTCCTTTTGCTATTAAAGTATTTATAAAAGCACATATTTGATGGAAGCAAGATCATTCTGCCCCCATGCCACTTTCCCAGAATGTACTGGAGATTCCTATCTACCTTTTTCCCCTTTTACAAACATGGAAGTTTGTTCTAATGCTATTCTTGCTTGAAGTAGGAGGTGGTTATTGTATAGTGAAAACTTTCCCTTAAACTCAAAAGGCAAAATATTATACTTGCATACAACTCTATGAGTGGTTACTTTTCACAAGAAGTGCCACTGAAGGAGAAATAAATGACAAATGCTGTCATTTACAGAGGAAAGAGCATTTTGTAATGAAACAGTTGCCATCTTTTTAAAAAAAAAAGCATTACATATTCTGTCCTAATACTAAACTAGAAATATTATTTCTTTCTGCTTCTGGCAATAAAAAAATCGTGCAGCTCACAAACCTTTTTTGACCAATTACCCAGTGATATTGGGTAGGGAAAAAAAAAGAGGAAAAAAGGAAAAAAAAAGATAACCAAATTCCAGGTGTATAATGCCTGTAGGACATGGAGCTGCTGAGCAATATACTATTTAGTTGCCCTGACAGATCTTAAGACCTTCTCATTAAAATTCTATTTTTAAGTTAGAGGTAGAAATAAATCTAGTGATATGAGGGGAAAAAACCACCAAATCTGGATAGATTGAGGTGATGATCCATCTTTTATCCACCCTAAAAATAAGAAGGGCTTAAAGCTAGAAGTGAAACCTTTCATATGTGCATCGCTAAAGACTTTTAAGGAACTTCTGTAAACTGAAATGATGGATAAAATCCAAAGAAAATTATGAATAACCTTGCAGACCCTTTGTTTGACTTCTATCATAGTTTTGCAACTTGTACTTCTTTTTCTAGAACACATTATCAAACAGGAGAAGATATACTGAACTTAATGTGAGCCCCATGTCACAGTTTCTTATCTTCTGTGCTTTAGAGTGACTGAACTGGTTCTAATTTGTCAAAAATGTATGGAAAATAAAAGGTAGAGTTTTCAGAACAATCAGTTATTTGAGTTTTTATATTCAGAATGTGCAGTATATTACATATCTCCTGAAGTGTTTTGACTTTTTGATTCATAAATGTGTGTATATATATGTTCTTTTTACTTCTGTCCTCTTCTTTGTAACTTACTGGAAATTGGCTAGATGGTAGAGAATTCTATGTATTTTATAGAATTATAAATACTAAAAATGTAACTTGACTTGTCCACTGCTTGTAACTTATCTTGTGTTTTGTTTTACCCCATAAATTTTGTTCTATTTCATTCCAAAGGTATAAGCAGCAAGTAAGTAGATTACCATAAGCCAGATACAGTGTTCATGATGTTTTTGTTAACTAATGTATTCAAATGACTCAGATGTGCTGCAGGCAACCTCTACTTATCATGGGGTCATATGATCATTATCAAAAAGCTTATTTTAAAATATCCTCCAAATAAACTCCCATTTCTCTTGATTGCTCTCTATCATGTTATCCTTAGGTAATGAAATGAAACCTACTTGTCTACAAAGGCTATTTAAACTGTAAAAGTAATAATGTCACTCTTACAAATAGCAACAATATCATTGGGGGAAAGTGTCTTATTTCATTGCTCATTTTTTGTCATGCAATATTTGAGTATTTACAAAGGACCTTAGGACAGTTCTGTGGGATATAAAACAGGACAGGGAGCTTGAGGCAGGGTTTTGACGCTTTGAAGCAGCTTTCCAGTGTATTTGAAACAGTACAAAGAATAGTAACTTTTTCTTAATCCTCTCTTTGAATAAAACAGTGACATTTCAAAGGCTGTGACAGTTTTGAAAACATAATTAAGCTAAGCCTCTTTAACTTTGCATCATACTAATTCTGTGGGATCATATGTAACCAATGGTTAAAGTGAATAACTGGATCAAGATTTGTGCCTCTAGTTTAGCAGGACCTCTGGTTCATACTTTGAACCAAACCAACCCTGAACATTCTTTTCGCTCATTCATCCCTGTTAGGAACTTTTATGAAAAGCACAGGCAGCACAATGCATCAGCTCCTTTCAGCAGGGCTTTTTGGGTCCTGGAAAAAGTGAACAGAACAAAAATATTCAGGCCACTCTGTTTGTAATGAAGGTCATGCCACTGCGTTTTGTATCCGTTATTTTCTTCAATAAATTTGCATGCCTGTTAGGGTAGACTGGGAAAAGTAGAGCTAGAATTCATAGCTTTGTTCCATTTAGGCCATGAAACAACAGTTTAGTAAGAATACTACTTTTAAAAGAACAAAATTGCAACATTTTTCCCATACTAATGTGAAGAATAATTCCTAGTATCAGAACATCTTTCAATGCACTTCCTTGAAATGCTCAACAGTAAAGTCTGAGTCAGCCTTAAGAGCTGACAAATTACATTGCCTTAATGTTTGTTTTGCATATTAGTTTCAGTACTAAACTTTATCATTTTGCCCTTTATTATTTCTAATCTCTTATGTCAGAGGAAAATGATGACTTCCATCATGAAATCAAGAGAAAAACTTGCACTACTTATAATGGGATTAAAATGTAGTATTAAAAGATCTGGCTAAAACGATGGAGGAGGAAAGCAAAGAAGAGATAATAAATTAAAATCCATGAAGGAAACTGTTTTGCACAAATCTTTACAGAGCAGCCAAAGTCCATGAGAACTATGTGTATTCAGTTTTTATCAACAAATAGAGTTGAGGGCCTGGCATCAGATACTGTGATCCAATGTGTATTGAGTTATGTCAGAGATCTGCCCCTCTTCTAGACTTTGGCTACATCTGTCCTGGCATGCTGAGTAGCTGTGGTGACACTCAGACTGTAGCTGATGATTGCAGATCACAGCATTGCATGAGGTTTGAGAATCTGATTATCAGAAAACTAACAAAAGTGAGAGTTTGGGCTCACAGACTCAACTCCCTCACAGTGGCAGACAACTGCATCACTGTAATCCTGTTATACATCTAATGTCCTTCATCTTAAACTAGGCAGCTTCTTGTCTTCACAGCCTTACTAGAAAGTTGTACTAGAACCACACTGCTATGATAGTTGCAATTTTTCTCCTAGTTTTTGGTTGCACTGAATGGCTGTGCCATGCTCTTAGCTGTCTATGCTACCTAGTACTAATAAAATAATTGAGCACATTCACTCTTGGCCTACATTTTGCTAGGTTAATAAGCCAAGATCCCTTAATTTTCTGTCCTAAGAGAGGCAAGCCATTTCTCTTATAATCTGAATAGACCTTCTTTGTACAGTTTCTAATATTTGACCTTTCTTGAATGTCAGTGATGAGAATTTATATACACAGCCTTGGGTGAATTAGGACTAGAACATGGTGCAATAGTTTCAGTAATTCCACTTCCTACTTTGCCTGAAGTCTTATGAGCTTGCATTTGCCTTTTTTCGTGCTACTGTGATCAATTAAAACACCATGCTCATTTTCCTCCTTTGTTGTCAGAGTCATGGTCTCTGAGCTTATAAGAGAAGTTCTGTTTTTCCCTTGCTTACATAGCTGCAGTCTATGCAGCTGAATACTTCAAGTAATTCCAAAGTAATAAAAGTATTAAATACATCCTGCTTCAGAATAATGGGGTGTTAGGTGCCCATCTAATAACCTTCCAGTACTTCAGTTGTTTGTTTGTTTGGGTTTTTTTGATCAGTTGTCATTTGGTTTGTTATACTGAAGTACTGGAGCTTATATTCACCTTTTCCATACTGAACTGATTTCTTCCTTTGGAAAGATATGCAATGATTTTCTGAAAGTCAGATAATTTCCTTGTTCATGTAATAGTGTGTAGTGTACCTTTGGCAAACCTTGTGTATTTTATTCTGTTTTCCTTTTACCTCAAATAGCCTTGACTTTAACCTTACTATTTCTTCCTAGATTCTTATAGAAGCATAGAACAACCCGAGTTGGAAGGGACCCACAAGGATCATCAAGTCCAGCTCCCATTAGGCATAGGACAAAACCTTAAGTTCACATGAGGTGACTAAGGGCATTGTCCAAGCATCTCTTAAACTCCACAAGATTTGGAGCCATGGCCACCTCACTGGGGAGCCTATTCCAAGTAACCACCACCCTCTGGGTGAAAAACTTTTTCCTAACATCCAGCCAGAATTTCCCCCAGGACAGCTTCATACCATTCCCCCATGTTCTGTCACTGTCCACTAAAGAGAAGAGATCAGCCCCCCACTCCTCCCTCTCTGGAGAGGAGGTTATAAACTGCAATGTATAAACTGTAATATTAAGTAACAGACCAGAATGGGACCTGCAATTGCTCAGAACCAGTATTCCCATTCTGAAATACAGGAAGTACTTCTGTTATTCTCTAATCATCTAGTACCCATAGAGTAGTATAAGATGTTCAGCATTTTTGTAAGGAGATTTCGTAGTGTTTCTTTACTTGACTGCATTTGACTTTGAGATTAATTTTGAGATTTTCTTTCATTCCCATACTAGCATTCATGTTAATTGTGTTTTTTGTGTGCTATTGTTCAAAGTCATTAGAAAATGAGTTGCTCTGAGCAGCAATAGCAAGATCTTTGTGAGTAATTTCCCAAATATCATAATTAAAAGCTATGTTTCATTAGGTTCTGAAGTGCTTTGTTAACTAGACAAAGGGAGGATTTTCAGTCACAGGCAGGATTTAGACATTAAATCTCTCTCTTTCTTCTCCTTTCACCTTTAGAGAGTCTTCCCATGAAAGTGTATATGATTTCTGAACTATTGTTTCTCAGGAGGTGGAGAGTAATATAAGGAGTAGATACCAGTAACAGGTTTTAACACCTGCCAGCTCTGTAGCACCTCTGGGCTTTTTCTTCAAGGCTTCAATAATTAGAGCTGTGTGAAGTTTCACATGTAGAATGGAACTGGATGATTGTAGCATCTTATCAGGTCAAAGGCTAAATTCCTTTGGTGTGCAATGTTACCCTAAGCTGAATGGTAGCCCAGTAAACTGGAATGGTTAGATCTTTAACTTTGAAATATTAACTTCTTAATTTGTTTTTTGCAATAGATAGAGAATCACCACATCACACAACTGTCAATTCTGCATCTCTGCTAATATCTTACGTCCATGTCTTGCAATCTGAATTGCAAGATGTGTTAATATGCTGTGGTGCAATACCTCTTTGCTTTTTAGTTGCTGGACATGTGGAGGACACAAAGTGATGCATAGCCTTGACCCAAAAGGCTGATTCACTGCTGACATACAGCAGTATAGCTGCCTAATTGTGTGCTCTGTGGATCTGGCCCCAATCTCACTGCAATCTCACTGCAAGTGGTAACCACCAGTCTAAACTGGAATGCACAAGCTGACATGCTTGATTTAAGCTGTATGAACTGGCTACAGCCTTGCCTCTGCCATGAGAATTGCAAATTAGGGTTCTTAGAAGAGTAAAAAAGTAAGGAAGCTTTGCAGAGAAGTAAGAACATGGGCACAAGTTTTAAAAAACTCTGTGTAAAATTTCACTTCGTGCCAAATACTTTGAAGAGTTAGATGCCTGTTTGTTGCATGCTTTCTAAAGTTCTGCTGCTGATACTGTTTTGTTTGTGATGTATTTAAAGTACTGAAACCTTTCCTGAAGATTTATGTGTCCTTCCAAAGGGCACCCAGTGAATAAGCTAAATGCTTGGCATTTTTGTCTGGGCTGCACAATCTGGCAAAGTTTATGGATAGCAGGTTCCACAGTTGTAAAATGCAGCTCTTTCCCTTTTCCCAGGTGAGATTCTTAACAGTACTTTTTAGTTTGGCAGTCGATCACTTCTATCAAGATATAGTTGCCTTTGGACAAGCCTCTGGGATCTCTGCAAAGCTGTTCTCAGCCACAAATCATTTCTTCATTCAGCATGTCTCTTGACATCTTCAATGTTATAAATTAGTCCAAGAGGGTGGACACCCATTTTACCTCCTCACCAAGGGCTCAGTTCTCATGTTTTCTGAAGTTATTTATTTTTGCTTTAGGGGGGAATGCAGTTTTACTCTCCTACTGTGCTATCAAAAGAACAAGTCCCTTTGAGCCAAACACCTGCTTTCCTTTAATAAGAATGATGGGGAAATGCCTTTTTAAAAGCCTCTGTTTATCTGCTTTCTTAATTTACAAAAAGCCCCTGATTACTCAGATCCTCAGAGATTTGGTAAAAAGGTACATCAGAACAAAGTCAGAAATAAAAGGAAAAAATAAAGTACTGCCTTTCTTTTGCCACAACAGGGACAAAACTGCGGCAAAGTGTCATCAAATTACCAGAACCTTATTCTCTCCTGGAGTCAAAATCCAGAAGCAGGTGGTCTCCAACAAGAAAACAGTAGGTCACCTGATGTCTGTGAGCTCCAGCCTTGTGAGCCTTTGCTGGTCAACACATATAAGTTGGAAGCTGACTGAGAAACACTCTTACTTCACCTTACAGGTTCCAGTCTTCTCACCCAGAAACTTCCCCTCAAGTTGAACATAGAGATGGTTACATTTGTTAGGAACTGCCCAGGATATTCACAGAGGCTTTGACCTGTCATGATTTCACCATTTTCTCTTCTCCAACAAATCTGGAGAAAGGTGTCACAAAGCTTTATTCTTATTCTTAGGTATGACTTTCATGAGGCCTTAAAAGTGTTAAGCATCTAAATCTTATTAGACTCCTAATTCTCTTATTATTTTTGAGAATCACATCCTCAATTCTTTTTCCATAGGTTTTAAGAAGAAACCTAGGACATTTCGTAGGGCATACTTAGAAATACTTTCCATAATGACAACTTTGATATTTTATGTGACTTAAAATGTAAAATATTTCAAGATGCAAAGGCACACCTAAATGGAAAAGCAACTGCATAAGCGAAATATCATATTTATTATAAACTGTATGCAAATTTACAAACATGAAAGGGGTTTTACAGCTCTAGTAACCAAATATATGCTCTCTCATTCTTCTACTAGGATATTGTCTTACAGTTAACGTATTCCTTTCATACAAGCAAATAAACTAGGCTTTACAGAGAACTGCAAAATCAGTGGTTTCTGGTGAAAGTAGTTTAGCTGAGGAAATACTGTAAATAGAACAAGAGTCTGATGCCTTTTATTCTGAAGAAAAATGTAATTGACAAGTAACTCCATGAACTGTAGTGTGATTGGTAAGAAATCTGAAAGTCTGATGGAATGTTAAAAAAACCCATTTTCTTCATATTTTCCTTTTTAACTTCTTTAAAATGTTAATTGAAGCTTGACTAAAAATTTCTGGTGAATATGTGAGGGTAGTCCTGAGGCCAGATCTCAGAACTATGAGGGAAATCCTTTGTCTGTGCTGTTTCCAGAGTGAGGCCTGCACACTAGGGAGGTTCCTGGGTTCATAATCCATTTTTGCTCAGATAACATTTTAATTTGCTCTCCTCTCACTGGATTTGGTAAGGACTTGCTTCAGGATGGCCCAGTACAGATTAATTTTCAAGAATTGCTACATATGGAAAAACAGTAATTCTCAAGAGCAAACACATAATCACATAAGAAACACACCTTGAGTTTTATTCATTTTTCACTGACACAAGGTGTAATTTAGTTGTCTAAAATGGAGTCATTCGTGATTTACGTCAGAAACAGGCCCACAAAGGCTATTTTTAACATACACAACCAAATGACATTTAATTTTTTCACATTTACTCACCAGTGTTGTTGCATACCTCCTCGGTGGCATTGTGAAGTGGAGCTTTTCAAACAGATGAAGTATGTTACTTGCTGTGGCTAAATCGTAATGAAAGAAGAGATGGCTGTTTGCCAGTGAATGGTGTGTAGCTTGTAGAAGCATGTAATTACATAAATCACAAACATATGCAGAAGATGTTTTCTCTTTACATTTAACTGGTGTTGCCTGAAGCTATAGCTGCTTGCAACTCTATTTAATTACCATAATTATTTTAAATGTGTGTATCTGGGCAATCTTTGAGCTTTATGAGAATGTTATTCAAACCTTATCAGTAAAAATCTAAAGGGTCCCATTCTTTCCCCAAAGGGGCTGTAGTAACCAGTTTTTCCAGATTTCAGGCATAGGGTGTCTACAATGTTTATATCTTTATTTTGAATTACAGGTTTTTAAAGAATCTGAACTTCTCAAACTAATCAGATCTTGAAATCTCAGTAGGCGCTATAATTTCCTGGTAGGAAATTAAGCATTGTACATTGCTTGTGGAAAGAAAGTACCTGGAGAGGTCCTGATTAGCTTCTTTTACATCTTAATTTGCTGACTGTGTAAATGGTGTTTGGCCAAACAGATTGACGTGTGTCTAGAAAGGTACTGACTGTGTTAAAATGGATACTTCCTGTGGGAAACATCAAAAACCCCTGACAGACTAGCTGGGATTTTCCATATGTTAAAGTGGGGCATCCCTGCTCAGTGTGGGGAGGTTGAAACTAGATGATCTTTAGGGTCCCTTCCAACCTGGCCATTCTATGTTTCTATGATTTTTAAAATTCTCTTTTGCACGAGTGTAAACCTGATTCAAATAACTGATGCTAATGGATTTGCCCTTGAAATACCACAGGTTAACATGGACATTTGGTTCTTCTCTCATTTATGTCAGTTTTATATTGACTTCATGCCATTTGATACTGGTTGATTTTCTTGTGGCTCAGACCAATACAAATGAGAAAAGACATGAGTTCTGATATATGGGATGACTGACCAATGTAGACATTGTTAGAGCAAACAGCCCTAACTAATGTAAATTGGTAAGTATAGAATTTCTCCAGTTGAATACATCGGAAGTAGTGGTAAGACCCTTGGGAATAAGAAATCTGATAGCTAAATATCCTCAAAAGACCAGGCAGTAGGAACCATAAGCAACTATCACACATAATTGATGAAGGATACTTATACATACGTAAGGACAGATACAGAATCCTTACACACTGAAGATCAAGAAAGTCAGGTTTTATGAGAGAAGGGTAGTTAAATGTATTACTTCAGTGCTGTATTTATAAAAACATGTGGTTTTGGACAAATGAGACCTTCCTATGTTGTAAAAAAAACAGTTGGTCAAAAACCTGAACGCAAAGATAGTAAAGTCACAAAGATTTCATGTTCCAGTAAAATAAATTTTGAATAAAATAGTAATTATTAGCAATTTTAGAAGTCCAGTTCTAGAAATAAAGTAAATATAAATAAATAGCACATGGAGGATCAGACTGAGCAAACACAGTACTTTGACTTTATTCTGTTTCAAGGGAATAGGATGATAGTTTGAACCTTGTCTGTCAGCCACTGTAGTTAACCTTGCAAGTGATGCATCCTTAAAGAGCTTTTGTAAGTCATTAGATTGGTTTTGTTTGGTTATAATATGACATGCCAGCTGTAGATCATATGTGCAGATTTGTGACATGGCTTTTAGTCTTTTCCTCCACCACCCAAGAGGCAACATACCCAAATCATTATTGCCAGAGATCAGTTACTACAATCTCTTGTGAAAAGAAAAACAAACAAAAAACGCAAGCCTCTGGAATGCCAGGGAACAATGCACTTTCCACATCAACATAGACTGTTCTTTTTAATAACCACAAATTATTTCAGGTAATTTGGCACCAATTTAATTGCACCCACAAGAATATCCTCAACAACAGCAACAAAAAGTAAGAAAAGAACCACCCCTACTACAAACCTGGTCAGGATGAGCTGAAGGCAGAGTTTCCATTTATTAAATTATGATTAGCCTTGCTAATACCTTGTCTATCAGATCCCCATGCTGTGCTGCAGGCACACCAAAGGGAAATAGAAGTGCTGTTTTGAACAGGAGGCTGATGGAAAGTGATAATTTTCCCACGCAGTAGAATGGGAATAAAATCCTTCAGATAAAGGTGCACACTAAAACAGTCATTAAAAATGCAGATTATGAACAGCTGAAACTAAAATCCAGCCAAGGCATTGTAAGTTAATGTTTTCCATTAAAGCAAAGAGCATGAGGACAAACACAGTATTTCCTAATTTTGAGGAAAAATTAATAAGTATTTTTAGTTAGATTTTGTTAAGCTCTTTTCATCTCATCTATTTCCAACTATCTTTGTGCTTGAAAGACTCCAATGGTTACATGAACCTATGATCTCTGTAATATAGGCATCTATACAGAGGGTGATACATGCCCTGTCAGTAAGCTGCAAAACTCCTTACTAAATAGTTGAAGAATGTGGGAATGGGAAATCCCCCTAGCTTTCCCTCTGGGAAGAAAATATTTTTGGTAATTTCAAATAGTGAAACTGAACACAGACATTTGGAAGAAGCTGATACTGGAGAGTTGGTGTGAAATTCAGTTGAAGTTCGATGGGTTCTTTCCAGTATGATGTAGAAACTTCTTCCTGTCCTCCCTGAAATGCATTTACCTGCAGCTGGCCAGAGATAGTGCCACAAACAGAATAGAGTTCTTAATAAAAAAGTCTTGCATTTCTCCTCAAGAAAGCATGTTCATTGTGGCCTTTTTCACAGTGGGATTTTTTTTCCCCTTCTGTGGAGCAGAGAAGATCCTAAAGGCCAAATTCTGATATAAAGTCTCTGACTAAATATAAAAAAAGAATATCAAACTTTGAGTCAGCATGGTTTTTCCTTAAAATCTGGGCATCATTTTGTTTGTAGTTAATCAAGGATTCCTTAAGATAAAATGAAAATATCTAGTTCTAAGTCAGGAGGAGACCATGGTCTGTGTAATAGGTAGGTTGTTCTCAGACTACTTACTGTCTATGTCTCAAGCTTTGTTTGGAATGGCTATTTTGGCTATGATAGTTACATGCTCCAAAATCCATATATCAATAAGTATTTCCTTTATCTTTGAGTGTGCTAAGCAATTTGATCTAATTTTTTTGAAATCCTATTCTCTATCATTGTATCTTTTCAGTTAGGCCTGACACTGACTAGCTATATAAATACTGCTACAATTAAACAGAAGTTCTCAAATCTCTAAGTGATAAGAATTTTGTAATATGGACCACTTGGAACAGTTTCAGGCTGGAATTCATTTGCTTTTCAAAGGACTTCTTTGTGCCGTGACTGAAGCTGTTGCATGACTGGAGGGAGTGAGACAGGAGAAAAAGTAGGTTCAGCATGTTAGAGGCATGTCATAATTAGATAACATCTGTGAGGTGAAACATAACATGAATTACCTAACTTCATTCAACTTTGAAATCCACCGATTGTTATGAAGTTTGAAAACATTTGATCATGTGTTAGGAATACATGGTAAATTCCCCATCTTAAAGTTATACCCATACAATGATGGGCTCTAGTACTTGAGACTTGAAGTGAAAGGGGCTGGATATGATTACAAATTGAACTGTAATGTAATCTGGGCTTTTCCAGTCAAGTTTTTAGTGCAAGTTAAGGTTGGCTAATGATTTCTTTCCTTGCACTGCCCTAAGGATCCGCTCTTTTTCTCCAGGGCACCTTGGCAAGAGACTTGCAGATATTTAAAACCTCTAATTAATGCCAGGTGTTTCACTTCACTTTTATTTTTAAAACATGAAAAAAAAATAATTACTAACCCAAAGAAAAAAAACACAAATATTTTCCATTTTCCATTTGTTATTCATTACAGATGTCAGACAGCAATAAATATAGAAGTGGTCAGCTACAGGTGTAAACTAGTTCTGTTGTGTAATGCACACTCTGTTCCTATAACATTACTAAAAGTGTTCTGTCTGGCTAATAAATAGCACTACCATTACACAGTAAAAGGTGAAAATTAATGTGAATGCTGCTGGTGAGTTAGCTATATTAACAAGCCAATCATGTAGTATTAGCAGTTATAATGGGGAACAACATAAAGTTTTAAGAGCTTCAGCAAATGCTTTCAATCCTTTCAATGTTAGATATTTAAAATCAGTGCTGTCCAGTAACTTTATTTCTTTAAATTTAGGAGGAAAAAAACATTTAGGGTTTTTTTTAAATAAAGTTACTGACATTTGCAACTGAAAAAAAAAAATTAAAAAGTGGTCCAACCTGTGTATATCACTGTTATCTCAGCTGTTCTCCTGGTAAAGCTTTGTTGCCTCCATCAAAGGTTCTGGCCTATGTATGATAACCATTGATAGCTTACTGATAGAGAATTGATAACCTCTTACTGATAGCAAAACCTTTCCCACACCAAGGGCAAGAAGAGGGTGCATTCTAAAATGGCAGTGAGTAAAGGAAGACAATAAACAAACAAAAGACTAATTGTTTTCTTCTACTTAGACACCGAGCTGTGTCTGACGAACAGCCCATCAGCCCTGTGTCCTCTCACTGATATTGCATGGTACTTTGGGAAAAATTTAAGTCCAGACCATATAACTTGTTTCCTCCCCAGAGTTTCCTTCCAGATTGTGTCAGCAGTTGAGGGAGTTTTTGAAGCAGATTTGTCTTGACCATTATAAGGAATAACCAGTAACAGATCTATCGTCTCCAAATAGTCTAATCCTCTGAATCCATTTTGGTGTCTACAGCATCCAGTGTCAGTAAGTAACACAGTCTAATTGTGTGCTGTGTGAAATGCAGCATGCTGAGAGTCACAGCCTTTACTAGGGTGGTTCTTAGGTCCCATTTGTATGTTGTCAAAGAATTACTTCTGTGTGTAGCCTTAGAAAGGCTTCCTTTCTATTCTGCACATCTGGGGAGAAACCACATGCAATTTGGCCCAAGATGATAAGTAAGATAATGGGAATCTGCCTGATTAGTAACATATTTTGTGGGTTGTTTATATTTGAATCAAACGTACTAATTCCCCCCTTTCTATCTTCCTCCTATTTTAATTTTATTCTTGGCTGCAGAAAAATTGCTCAAGAAAAATGTACCTTTAAAAACAGATTGTTATGCTTGGCAGTGCTTTATTATGTTGCTGTGCCTCAATGCTATACTTTCTCTGAACTTATTTCTAGGAGATAAGTAGATTAAAAGGAAATTAATTGAAAACATTTCTATTTCATGTATCAAATGTCTATCAACTAGAAAAGCAAGTCTGCTCTCAGATCTAGTCCTACAAGTTCCTGTGGAAAACTTCACAGTGATATGACATTCCTAACCTGCCTAAACAAGAGCATGCATAAGAACTGATAGTCATTTTATTGTCTTACACTTCTGAAATTATTTCAGTGAAAAATTTTTTCCAAAGTCAAGTGCTTATGGATTTGCATTATAACCACATTTTTAGTGGCATTGTGTTGAGTACTAGGATTAGATGCATATTGTAATGAAGAGGGGAAGGAATTGGGAATTCAATTATTACATATTTGTAAACTAATGCTGAATTCTGATCTTAGTCAAGGTAATGTCAAAGCTGGAATTTCAGTGGGAGGAATAAACCCTAAACACATTTTGCTGTCACATCCACTTGTGACCAACAAGTGAACAGGCAAGTTCAAAACGTTCTTGCCTCCACTCTCTCTGCAGCTTTGAAACATCTTGATTTGATTGGGAGTCCTGCTGCCCAATACCTATCAATTGTTTCCAAGTGTGGGGCCAGAAGACATGGATGCTGGCTGGGAATGGAGACCCTGAAGGTTAGTCAGCCTTCTTTCCCCCATGTGCACATTCACATGGGGTTAGATTCTTTAAACAAAGCTTTAAACAAGTGCAGGAGGTGGCAGTGGCGTTTTTCATGCCTAGTGCAGGCGGTGCAGCACCCGCTAAGGAAGGCAATGTAATGCAAAGCAAAATTTGCTGTCTGTGGGTTTAACAGTTGGTTTGGGAAATGGCTGTGATTTTACAAGCCAGCTCTACTAAACCAGACAAAACTGCCCCTTGGTGGTCTCTGTTTTGATTAGCATTTTAAAGCTATTGAATTTCCATGGTTACTTCTTGCATGCTCCCTCAGTGAAACCCAGGTGAAATGCTAAAAGAAGGTATCACTCTGGAAAGAAAGGACAGCTACCACAATGAGACAGACTCAGAAGTACCCCAGAGGGAAAAGGTCCTGTAGGAACTATGGCTTCTTGCATTATCTTCTGCGATGCCTGAGGTGAACTAGAAGACTTTCAAGAAAGCAGATTATGGGGAAATGGCTTGTTACTTTTGCAGGACTAACGTTATCTGAAGTCAAAATATCTGATGATTACCCATCCCTGCTTAAAATACAAGTATCTATGGAAAGTTGTTGAAGAGAGTGACACGGAGCCAAAATGGCTTGGCATTGCATAAGAGGGAGTAAGAAATCATACAAAGATGCATTAGTGATTCTGCATCTCCTTTTGTATTCTGGAGTTTGCAGCAGTCACAAAAACAATTTACTGTTCTATTTAGGAAGGAAAACAGCTATAAATCATAGCAAAGTTAGTTTGTAATTCCTATGAATTGTACTTAAAAATTATCACTGTCCTAAACAAACTTCCACTCTAGATAACTGTATTCCACAAAGAATGCTTCCAACAGAAGCTTGACTGGCAGAGTCAGGCTTTACCTTCCCTGAAACAGAAATGGGGGCACCCATCTGATAGTTCTCAGGTTCAAAGGACCCCTGTATCCCGCCCCTGCCAAGCAGATGCAGTAATACAGATATGGGGAGCAAATGGAAGATAGTCCAAGGTCGAGGCAACAAAAAACCTCCTTCCTTGCCCACCTCATCCCCCCAGGTGCCACTAAAGAACAGATTTGAGGCTCTGGTTGATATAGATCTGTCTGATAAAGACATGGATGATGAACAGTCTACAATAGAGAAACATCCACACTCAAATAAGCTCACTGCTCCTATCACAACATCAGCCACAAAGAAAACAATGGTTTGGACTACACAGCACCAGGATTATTGACACCGAACAGAAGATATCTTTCTCAAAGAGGAACAAGGGTCTTTGCTCAGGAGATTGCAGCACTAATTGACAGGGCTTTAAACTAGGTACCATGGCACAGTCTGAAAATCACATGTGGTCTCCT
>VWZO01001415.1:11323-31095 GCA_013396975.1 Bucco capensis | reverse complement strand
CTTCATTTGCAAAGCCTAGCCATACATACAAGAATGATCTTAAATCACAAGAGTGAGGAGACAAACTAACTGTGCAAGCAGAGTCATGCAGTATCACCATTAATGCCACTGGTGTCAAGTGAATTTACAATCAAACTTAGTTATGTGTAAGTATGAGCTGTCTGACACATAATTATTCAAAAAGCTCTATATTTGTATATATCTATCTACTAAATAATCACTGAAGCAGAATACAAGACCATTACAGTCAAACATGTTTAGAGAAGACTAATATGTGGAGCAAAAATTCACATCTGTGGAAAAATGCTGCAAAAGTAAATATTAAAATGTAACAAATTATAAGATCTGTAGCATATCATTTCTTCTTTGCAGCAACACAGATAAAGGAGAAATGAAAGAGGACCAAAGCATTTGAAGCCCCTCTGACACTCTGCTAAGAAACGTCTTCCATATTTAATCTAAAAAGCAAAGGAAAATTTAAAAAGCAACTCTACTGACTAGCTTTGCTTGATTCTGCTTTCTTAAGCAACAAAAGGCACTCTGAAGAAAAAAAAAACAAAACCAAACCAAACTCTACATAATGCTTTGAAAAAGCCACAAAATAGAATGAGTTGGTGACAACTGTTTACATAAACAATTTAGCTGTTGCTCTTTTGTGAAGTCATTCCGTTTACTACTAATTATTCTGCTTGCTACAATTAGCTTCTCAATAGAAAAGTCCTATTTTAGTTCTGTTTTCTCACACTTCAATTCAACTACATTTTCTTCATCCTGTAGATGTAAAAAAAAACCCCAGAGGTGCACAATCTTCGGAAAGGCAACAGTGAGGCAGAGTAACAACGAACTAGAGCTGTATATGACTTTTAAAAATTCCTTTATCTCTGCATTGAATAGCTTACATTTCAGAAGCAAAAAGATAAATTCCAGACAGCAATCATTTATAGATCATATGACTCTAGAAATACTTCAGTCTTGATTTAAAAATGTTTTTCAACTGCCTCTTTCTACTTAAGAAATAGTAAAACTTTACTATTGCCATGTAGACTCAAAACAGCAACTGCAATCTCTCTGTATGTTAGTAACATTTATCTCTTCAAAACTGTTTTGGGAGATATGGCATGTTACCCTTTAGATAAAATTTAAGAACTGGAAATTAAAAGAATTGACTTAAGAATTTCACTTTAGCAATAACAGGTAGAAGTTAAAATTCTAAAAAATAACTGGTACAAAAGATTATTCATACTAGGAAATACATCAAACAGGTAGTTATCTAAGACAAGGCAAATAAAGATCAAAAGTCCTTTGCTTGGGAATAATTTGCACCAGACCTGTCAGAGGTATTATCTATAATTCCTGCTTGGCTCAGATAGTATATTTTTTCTCTGTGATCTTGCAAGAAAATTCCACATAACCTCTTCTAATCACATTCTCAGATAAGATTTGCCCCATGATACACCCTGTTTATCAAAGGCTCAGGCAGGGCTGAGATGTACCTGCTTGCAGGTTAAAAGCTCAGCATGTGTTTGGAGTTTGGCTTTAGAAAATATTTTTCTCAAAATAGGTGGACATATGTCATCTATATGTCAAGAAACACCTTGTGAAAACCTACTATGTGTATTACTTATGTTACAACTTGCTAACTTCCATGAAAACTTCATGCATTTCTTATGCAAAATCATCTGTCCAGAAGCTGGACATGAGCAAACAGTGCACGCTGGCAGCCCAGAAGCCAAATCGCATCCTGGGCTGCATCAAGAAAAGCGTGAGCAGCAGATCAAGAGAGGTGATANGACCTCCAGAGGTCCCTTCCAAACCATTCTATAATTCTATGGTTTTGCCTGGAAAATTTGTCAGTCTTTTCCATTCAGTTTGTCCTCCAGCCTGCACTGAAGTTAAGCCTGGTTAGGAAATCAAATGCAGATGAGTTTGATACAGTCTAGGCATGGACATTCTCCACAAGTCTCAAATTCACTTTTCCCAGTCCAACATAAGTCTCAAAAACAAGTGGCGCTGTCAGTTCCATCAGTGAAAAGAAATCTGCTGAAAATTATCTGGGAAAACTAAAACAAACAAAAAAAAGCTAAGAGAATAAAGAAAAGTACATCAAATAGTACCCGAACATTTTAGTGAACACCAGGTAACTACAACTCTCTTTTACAGTTCTCAAATTTTTGCTCTGTTTTATCTTACCGAAATGATACGCATTTTGCATTCAGCATCATGTCCACCCGTGTTATTTTGGGCTCTCTTAGTTTTACATATACCCAAGTGAATGTACAGGGAGGAACAATAGGAACATAAGGTCAATTATTTGCAAATAGGTCAGTCTTTGTAAAACATTAAACATTAAACCATTTGCTCCCTGTATTCTGGGATCACAGGGCTCACATAAGGCCATCCTTGTGTAACTTTTATACAGCTATTGAGGCACCTAGATACTAATTTAGGCACCTAATACTCAAAATTACACTTTAGACACTAATTATTTCAGACCTTGCAATGTATTTCTAAGCAGAACTGGCATATAACACTACATGTTCCAGAAGAATTCATTTCCCTGAACAACTGATAATGCCTCAGAATTAAAGAGGAATAAACAATTGAGTTAGTACAGCATGAAGTTGTAAAAGAAGAAATATAATTTATCTTTTGGAGCTCTGTAAAGATAGAAGTGTCTTTCACCTCTGCACCTTCTCTCTCTAAACACTTCTGTCAACACCCAAATTCTACCTCAGTTGCTTGTCTATCAGATTTAGTAACTATTAAAGCAGTTTTCCAGTTCTGTCCTGGTTTGGGCTGGAGCAGAATTAATTCTGCTAAGAGGGTATTGCTCCTAGCCAGTGTTCCTTTAAAAGGGGACTGTATTCATCTGAAAGCTGGCAGTATGTTTTCATAACACGCTATCATTCTCTAATAGCTTAAGCCTGAATGTTTGGGTTTCATGCTGAGGATTGGAATGTAAACTTCTAACTTTACTGAGAAGTCAGGGGGGGTGCAGGGTGAGAGCATTCACCTATAGGAAAGGGACAGGCAAGGCAGGTGACCCCAAACTGACCAACTGAGTATTCCATTTCATACACGTCATGCTTGGTATAAATTTAGGGGGGCCGTCCCCCCTTCTCTCTCTCTCTTCTTCGCCTCTTTGGCAGCCCTGCTTGGCACCCCCAGCTTTGCTGCTTTCTGCGCTTCTGAGTCCAGGCCTCCGGGGTCCAGCTTCCTCCCTTTCCCTCTCCCCCACCGGGGGAGTTCGGCTGCGGTAATTTAGCAACCAGGGGGGAAGGTGGGAGGTTTGGATCTTGGTGCTGGCTCTGTATCTATGCTTATACATATATATATAGTTGCCTCTGCCATTGTTTTCTATTAAAATAGTTAAACTTGTTCAGCCTTTTCCAATCCACAAGTCTCGTTATTTCATCCAAACTACAACAAGTTCTTACACATAGCTGTGAGAAAAACATGCTTGCAGAATGCTTTGAAGTCACCAAAAGCTGTAATTACTAGATGGTGCTATTGTTATTGTATACACTATGATAAGCCTTGATATTTCAGGCATACGTTAGAAATCCTTTTCTCTCCTAGCATTTAAATTCATTCTCAGTTCTTCTGTTTTTATCATTTAAACGTTACACAGAAGGTTGCTCAGGGAGGTCAGGGTAACTAAGATAGCTCCAAGTCCTGGAACAAGGACCCAGAGAACTTGAGAAATAACTCCTTCTGGTTTTACCTCATCCTAATTCCATGTCATTTTCCTTTCTTCATCTGATTGCTTAAAGCTGCAGTTAGCCGTTTGTAACCTGGGCAACAAATCACTATCTTAAGAACTAAGGGGAAGAAAAAGAAAGGCAGAAGACAGGGACAAATTCCCCCTCCCAAATGTTTTGGTGGCTTTACCTATCAGAAAGAGCTTTTCCCGTGGCTGTAAGATACTCTGAAAGTCAAACCAATATATATAAAAAGCAACACTAAAGTGATGGAAGAGACACAAACAATGGACTGAAACAACTACAAAGTGAGCTCAATACCAAGATCACAGTTTGGCACCACAGCTGTACATCCTGCAGGGCTTCCACCATAAAGGATTGTATTGGGTTTGGCTGAGATGGAGTTAATGTCCCCAGAGCAGTCCTCAGAAGCACTGTGCCTTGGGTTGAAGATAACATGTGATGTTGTGACTGCTGCTAGGCTGGCACAGCACCAAGGGGATGGGTGGACAAGATCTTGGGAGGGGACACAATTGAGACAGCTGACCCAAACTGACCAAAGGGCTATTTCATTAACTCCATCTCAGCCAAACCCAATACAAGGCTCAATACCCATCTAAAGCTCAGAGTGCCTGCCTGGGTCTTGCATTCCAAAACCCAAAAGTCTTTGGAAAGGTTTATGCTACAGCCACCCATCCTAGAAGACTTAAGCAATGTGAGTAGCCTAGCTCACCATGCAAAGAACTGAATTAGCTCTGTAACATCCACTGATGGTGTTCACTTTATTATCATGAAACATCTTACCATGGGAAAAAGGAAACTGATCTCTTGACTCTCGTGCATTGTCTGCCTGCTAACTCAAATAAAATCACAATAAAGGTCAGGAGACCAGCTGCTCTGCCCCTAGCAATAGAAGAGGGCAGGCATGAGTGGTGAAAAGGACACGAGGAAAATATGAACTGAGTGGTGCATGGAAACACCTACATTTGCAGCAGATTAGTTTTTTCTAGTGTATCCAAAGAGTTTTAAGTGATTAGGTTTAATACACTTGTTTCCTTGATTCAAGAATTATGTTATTATTACTGTCATATGAAGTATTTTTCCTATGTTTCTTTCCAGTTCCAGCTGATTTAAAATGTATTCACTGTACAGCTTTGGTCAGAATCCGAAGCTAAATTACCTGAACAGAACAAACATGCCATATGAGTGTGATCAAAGAGATGGAAATCTCCACACCTTATGTCCCCTCAAAGAAAATCTGAAGAATTTTAACAGTAAAGGTAAAACTTTGTATGATTTATCTGGACCATATTGTTATGTTTTAATAGCCAACCAGAGCCATACTAAAAGACACAGTGTTTCCAAAGTAAATGCAGAGGCAGTAATTCTGAGGGTTATAAGAGAGTGCTTAGAGTGGCAAGAGTGTCTTGACGGAATTGTATAGAAACCTATATGATTGAACACAAGGACTTCTAGATGATTGATTTCAGTTCCCTGCTCCTCGACAAACTCACACAATAAGCAATCACTTTATTTAATCACTATATATATATATATATATGTATGCACAATCATATATAATCATCATCCTTTCACATACTGACCAAGGTCTACCTGAAAATCTGTTTTTCTCCTCTGATACTTGCCATTCAGAAATTGTTTCAGAAATTCAGTTTTTAATTATCAGGACACTGTTTATCCCAACTGTTTTTCTTTTAGTTGGCTTGCCTTTTTGGACAAAACCACAAAGAAATAACTCCTGTTCAAAAATCTTTGCTTGTCTCCTGCCCATTTAATGATTTTGTAGCTAACTAGCACGTAGTTCACTAGTCTTTGGCAGCATTTGCAACCACTACATCCTGTTTAAAGAGTACCTGACATTAACTGAACAGGTCTATATCTACATCTATTTATTGCTGTTGCAATTCACGTAACAAACAATAACATACTGTAAACAGAGCTAGTTAAGTCTATATTCAGAACAACCCAGATTACTCATGGTGCCACTCCCATGGCATTCATCCTGCAGGAGCAGCACAACAACGTTGTTGAAGGACACAATAGATTTATAAATAAAACAATTCAAAACAACTCTCCATAATGAGTTATTTCTTCCTTGGTGTTTGTACATGAAACTCCCTGTCTTAATCTTATCAAAGTTTGATAATATATCCAGGTAGTTAGACAAAGGATAAAAAGATATTAACCTTGTGTTGAGATCTGCAAATAATGAATAATGAGTTGATCTATAAAATAAGGCTATAAATGACCCTGAAGTCAATAAACTTTTATTTTAGTACTTTACACCCATTGAATATATCTCTAGACTTTCCATTTGTGTTAAATTTAGCACAGGTAATAACTACATTAACTTTAGAAAAATATACATGCCAATGCATAAAGATCCATTATTGTTGACATGAACTGAACTTACTGAAATTTCTAGATGGATGTCTCTTTGACTGGTTAAAACCAAAACAAATCTTCTAAAGGAAATCTTCCAAATTAGCTGTTTTCTCAGGAATGCACATTGATGAGGAGGATCATTAGTGACAAGGAGCATCAATGAAGTGGTCTTCCATTCTAAGGGCAACATTCCAGTTTTATAAAAGTTTTGAAGATGTGTTTGAAGACCCATTTTTAGAACTAGATTGCATCACCCCTATAGATTACATAATGTTGAAATGTTTACATTGAATTGTTTTTTATATACTTTGCACTGAGCATGACAGCCATTTTCCTTTATTGCTCCTGATTATCACTACTGTTGATACTGGCTTACAGGAACATCTGAACTATTCATGGAAAAAAAGTAGCCACTCTTTATCTCCCAGGCGACCATGAAGCTGCTTCTGCCAATTCCCTTCAAGGGAATTCAACAGCCAGAAAGCATTGCTATTCATACTTATCTGTGACCTTGGACTTAATTTTTGGCATATTTTATCCCTTGGACTCTTATGTTGTTTGTCAGACAGTTGTCTATGCTTGATTTATTCTAGGCGGAAAGTTATTACCAATTACGTATATGAAAGATGCTATTAAAATAGCATTTGTGTGACCCTTATATTTATTAATAGCTACCATTTGCCCTAGATGTAAGTTGGAACAAAAGGTCCTTAAAAGCCTTACTTTTGTCCAGTTACAAGAATGCTCTTATGGAAGCTCTAATGTTTCTGAGGGCAATTTTACACTTAAAGGCAGTAAGATCTAAAACTCAGCCCTTCCCATAAGACTTAGACAACTGGTCCCAGAACAGTTTGTGTCAGACTCTCCCCTTGCTTTCTTCCATTTGAAGAACACACACATTCACTAGGATTTACGTGATGTTGTACACATGGACTAAGAGGTTAACAAATCTGAGATAGAGTTTGTGAGGAAAGGCAGGTGACTTTGATGTGTAAGAGCCTTGTGAAGGAAAGAAGGCAGACGAGAGGCAACTTGACCATTTCATACTTAAAGCTGAAGCAGTGGAAAGCAGGTGTAGGAATGACAGCTGTACAGGAGCTTTGAAAGAAACCAGAAGAGAGGAGATGTGTCCTCCAAATAAGTTGAGAGTCAGGACCTCAGAATTGTGTTTTAAGATGAACTGAAGATTATCTTTCAGCCAAGAATTCCTTTTTGAAGCTTGGTCCCTTGAGGTTAACACACTGATTTCATCTCACACAAAAGCATCAGTCCTTCACACTTGTCATTTGTATTGATGAACTGACAGCAAGGTGGCACTAGATAGCAATAAACATCAGCAGGGAAGGACTGTCAAGCACTGGACCAAGCTGCCCAGAAAGTGATGGAGTTGTCATCCTTAGAGGTGTTTAAAAGATGTGTAATTATGGTGCTCAGGGACATTGGTTTAGTGGTGACTTGTCAGTGTTGCATTAATGGTTAGGCTTGATGATCTTGATGGTATTTTCCAACCAAAACAATTCTATGATTCTATGACTCACACAGAGTTACACAGTATTAAAGCATAACAAAGCACTAAGAGAGCTTGACTTGAGCACCACTCACTTGAATGGCTTCCTGGGTTCAAAATAATAAGGCACAGGCTCTGAGTGGCCCCAACAGTGCTTCAAAGTACGTCAGGCTTTCTGTTGAGTATCAAACCAAAGTAGTGCCTACAGTTAACACTCTTACTGTAGTTGAACCTGGATGATATTGAGCACTGTTAGAGATCTTCATCTGAATTTTATTCTGGACAAGCATCGATCATAGAACAGCCCAGGTTGCAAGAGGCCTCAAAAAATATCTGGTCTAACTTTCTGTGGGAAAGGAGTTATGGTAATTCACAGAAGTACAGCATGTTGAATGTGGATGGTTAATTTTGTCCACTTGAAGTAAACAGTCATTTTCAAAAATAAATACATTGTTTTTACGTCTCAGCTAACACTTAACTCAGAAAGTGCCACAATGTTGTATTGTGTTTGAGGACAAGTCTTAGCATGCACACTGAAATGTGCACTTGCGATTTCTGCTTATTTGTGGAAGAGTCATGATAAGCAGTTATACTGTCAGAGAGAACAGAAGCAAACTAGAGAAACTGGAAAGCTGCTGAAAAGTTGCTGATTTGGAAAGACTTTGTCTGAAAGGAAAGCAGGAAAAAAAAAAAGATGCTGATATGAGGCAAACTAAAGCTAGTTACCATAATGATTCCACAAAATGGCACTGTAACTTTGAATATAAATGAGTTGTCTATCAAGACAGAGAGATCTATTTCTTGTGAAAAACAGAAAAAAAGATGTCTCGAGGTATTTCTGCCTTTTATTTCAAGTACTAAGTGGAACTGTGACCACACAAAAACATGGAGTAATACAAAGTATTCATGGTCCACTTGTCTCTATAAACAATGAAAAGAAGGTAGTGGAAGGAGGTGGTCCATGAAGGAGAAGCAATCANCAAGGAAGTGACTTTCATGTGCAAATCAGCTGAGCAAAAAGGCCGCCTGCCGCCCGGGACGCTGGAATGCTTTTTCTCTATAGAAGGGACAGAGGTCTCTTTTACTTCTTCTTTCTCTGCCTCCTCCCTCACTAGAGAGAACACTNTTACTTAAACTGTCAATCATCAAAAAATTATGTCTTTGTTTATGACATAAAAAGTTTGGAAGAGAGTTTTTCCTTATCAGCTCTTCAAGGAAGAATGCAATGACAAATTACATGTAGTCATCCTAAATAATTACAAAGATCAACTACACTTAAAGAAAAATGAGCATTTATCCCAGTTATAACAATTTTCTTAAATACTACAGATAAAGTGTATAGTCTACATACTTCTTTACATCAGNAATGCATTGTTTGGCTGATAATCACAGTCACAGAATGGTTTGGGTTAGAAAGGGACCTTTAAAAGTCACTCAGTCCAATCCCCATGCAGTGAGCTGGGACATCTTTAAATAGATCAGGCTGCTCAGAGCCTTGTTCAACCTGAGCTTGAATGTTTCCAGGAATGAGGTATCTACCACCTCTCTGGGCAACCTGTTCAGTGTTTCTCCACTCTCACTGTAAAAAAATTTCTTCCTTGTATCAAGTCTGAACCTATCTTCTTCTGGTTTAAAAACATTAGCCCTCGTCCTATCCCCACAGGCCGTGTGAAAGACTTTTTCCATCTTTCTTACAAGACCTTGTTTAAGTACTGAAAAGCTGCAGTAAGGTCACACCAGAGCCTTCTCTTNCTGGTAGCCATGGCAACTAATGGCTGGGTATGGGTAGGCTGGAGCAGCGGCTGAGCCGCTGCGGAGCCCCGCCGGGGCTTCTCAACGTGGTGCATGGAGCAGCGCCCAGCACGAGCCCCGGCGTGGTACGGAGCAGTGCTGAGCACGCGCCTGCGGCATGCAGGGATGCATCCAGGCAGATCACCGTGGGCATNATATATATATTTATTTGTTACAGTTATTTTTTATCACTTTGCCTCGGGTGTGCATGTGTGTTCATTCTACATTTATTCCTTTATCCTGAGAGGGGGTCTTTCCTAAAAATTGTCTGGTCAAACCACAACAAGTGCTCTCTGAATAACTTGTGACTTATGAATATGTAGATTATGCCCCTACTACTGAAAGTAAATAGGAAACAACGTACTTAAAACTTCAAACCTGTAACAGCTCTTCCCGATGCACATATGCCAGTATGAGTCTAAAAGCAAACTAAAATATAAAGGAATTATAGTATCAGGAGAACTATGCTGCCCCTTCCCAGTAATGCCTTCTTCAAAAGGGGTCTGCTATTTACTCTTTTCATATATTCCACCAAAGATTATCAAATGTTCTCCTGAGAAATTTTTATTTTTTACATACAAGCATGAAGATCTCATGAAATCAAATTTAGGTACTCCCTTGAAATCCATTATCCGCATGTGGGGACCTTGCAGAGCCTAATGCCCTCAAGTGGCTGGCAATGTATCCAGCTAGGGCAAGGAAAGTGAAGCAGTGAGAACTGTGCAATACCATACAGTGATAAACCAGAGAATAATTTATTGCATTCATAGAGATAAAACTATTACTTGTCCCAGATTTTGTGCACATGCCAAGAGATGAGGAAGGTGTTTACAGCACAATGTATTTCCTGAGGCAGTCTGGATTTTATAATGTTTGTCTACACTGCAGGAACACTGGAAAGTCCCTGCAGCAAATTTCAAGGCAATGACGTTTCTACCCTTGGGATTATCTGTTCACTACTGAATATCCTGGATAAACAGCGAAAAATGTAACAATCTGATAGGCTCTGGTACACGTGTAGAAAAAAAATCTGCCAGCCTTTTTTTGTGTCCCTAGAACAACAGACCCTTTTGCTGTCTCCAAGTCCAGACTCCAAAACCCCTGAGGGCAGTGATTAGCCCTACTTGCTCTGCCCAGTCTCCCATGAGGACTCCCACCTGCACCCTGCCCACAGGCTCACACAGCCCATTACAGCTTGCCCCCAGGGCTGTTAATCCCTGCCTGAGCTATGTATGCTGTAGCTTGTCTCCAGTTCTCCTGTCTCCTGGGTGGACCTGCAGTGTTACCTTGCCTTTAGCTCTGCCTCTGGTCCTGTCTCCTGCTGCTCCAGATGGACCCTGAATCTGACCCATCACTTAAGGCCTTGTCTAGGATCTTACTGGAGCTTACCGGAGCCTTGATCTGCTCATTTCTCTTGCCTGCTGTGGGACTGACTGTACCCTCAGCAATGAAAGCACTGCCTGTGCTGTAGCTGCTCTGGGTGCCTGGCTTCTATCACCTTGTGCAGCAGTCCTGTTCTTGCTGTTCCCTGGACACAGTCTGTGTTTCTAGTGAAGTCACTAGACCTTGCAGTAGACTTTATGCACCTCTCTCAAGTAAATCATGCAGAACAGATGAAATTCGAACAGCTGGGCAGCACACTCCTCATTTTATGAGGACAACCCCTGCTCCCTCAATCTAGTCTCTCACAAGTGGAAAATTCACTGAGAACATTTGCTATTTTCCACTCATTTAAAAAAAAAAAAAGAAAAGGAGAGAACACAAGCCTAACCTTTGTCAGCATGTCACTGCTCTCATATTGAATACCTTGTAACAAGCAAAGTAGAACAATCAGTTGATGCAAAAATGATTCCATTTTAAAAGGCACATTCCTATTTGTAATGAAAGTCAAAAGTTTAGCTAGATTTATGCTGCAAGTATATGCTCTGCTATTTCTTGTATTTTATTGTGATTCATTAGATAGTATACATGTTCAGACCACTTTTTGTGCCACCTATCACACAGCTACTTTTAAGTCCACTGCAAACCTCTAAAATGAACTTCATTTTACCTATGCCTTGACTCCAAAGCATGAAGAACCATATTTAAAACAGCTTAACTGCAACTGATAAACAATTTGTGCTGTAGCAAAATTTGATGTAGCTGTGGCGCACTGACCTTGGCTGGCTGCCAACCAAGCACTATGTTGCTCTATCACTCCCCTGTCATTCTTCACAGACCTTGGTGTCTACGCAGTTGTTTGTTCCACACAATCTCACTTCCCCTTTCCTAATACTGTTGCACAGAACTTTTTATCCTTCTTAAATAAGTTATCACAAAGGGGCTACCAATATTGCCGATGGTTTCAACTTTGGCCAATGGTGGGTCCATCTAGGAGCCAGCTGGAAGTAGGCTCCGAGATGGCATGGAGGTAGGTTCTCATGCCTTTTCAGAGGAGCCACCCCCACAGCCCCTCTGCTGCCAAAACCTTGCCATGCGAACTGAATACAGTTGCAAGTGTCAATGGGGTTGTAGTAGTGTTCTTGCCTGGTCAAAATACATTATGATCCTGCTAGTTGGCTAAACATGGATGCACAGAAAAACAGTAAAACTGCTAAAAAATGTGCCTTTTACTCCTTTGGAGGCTTAATATTACAAGCATTCTACCCAAAGAGTTACTGAAGATACAAACTATTACTTTAAGAAAAAGGAAATAAAATTAATAGATCATCTCTGCAGGAATGCAGTCTGCAACATTTCTGTCAAAACTGAAGCATTTTTCTTAACTGATAAAACAATTGCTGAACAGCGTAAGAAACTCACTAAGTTTGTGGTGGGAATCTGGTAAAAAAACGATGCCAACCATTAACTAGGGTTCAAACAGATTGGACAGCTATTTTTTTGGGAAATTTGCATTTTATTCCAGTCATGAATGCTAAACTACATGAGACTTCAAACTACCAGGTTTTGATTTACTACAAGCCAAATGTTTATCCTCTCTTCCTTGAAATACCCTTAGTCGTCTCTTGTTGTATATTACAGCATGAAGGTTTTTTTACTGGGAAAAAAACAGAGTTTGAAATGTAATTTATGTTATGAATTGTTTCAGGCATCAACTGGACTATACTGCAACTTGCTCTCAACCTTCACTCTTCTTAGGAAAGAGCCTGGTTATGAAATAATACCCAGACAGCTCTATGTCTTTCTATTGCAATGGATCCTACATTGTTCAGACTCTGGCATCCATATTTCCTAACTGTACTCTCACTATGAGAAATCTCTGAGATGCCAAAACTAAGTGATCTCCATAAAACCTGCTTGAATTTTTTTTCAATACTGTTCTGCAATTCAGATTACAACACTTGCAAAAAAAAGGAATGAAGTATTAAAACTAGCATGGCTTCTCTTAATAAACTAAAATTCACTGCCCTGCATTTATCAACAGGCATCTCAGCCCTTGACTTTCCTGTTGTGTTAGCTATTACATAAACACATATTTAAACTGCTGTCCTGCCTCAAAATGTGCAGTCACATGACCAGGAAAATCATCCACAAACACAGAAAAGAGGGGTCAAAGTGCTTAGTGTTCCTTCTGATTAAAGATGAATATTGGTAGTTATTGCTATTCCAGAGAAAGTGCATTATTTAACAACTTAATACAATGCTGTTGCATTACCTGTGGTTCCTTATTGTGTTGGCTAGGATCCTTCTCATAACTCTCAGCGTAGATCCGCAGAGTAGCTCTGACATGGCTAGAAGCACTCATTCTGAAGATGAGCCTGGAAGCATCTGAAAAAATAATCCGCAGCCCCTACAGGAGAAGGAGAGGCACATACGTAAGGTGACAGTAACTTTACACATCACAGTTCACTGTTTTAAAACAAAAAGTGGAAGAATGAGTCATTTGAATGCAATGTAACTTTTTCTCTGTAATTCTGGACAACTCATTTATTAGTCTTTTACCCCCCTCTAAAGGCTAGAGATGATCTTGTATATTCCCTCACACTTCTTATAACACTGACTCTCTTACTGCTGTTTTTATTTCTTCAGCTGATTTGTTCTCGTTCTGTGAGGCAGAGCAGAAAACCAGTAGCCTAACAAATACTTACTAGATCAACAACGATCAGTGGCCTAAGAAATAGCTACAAGATCCTAAGATCAAAAACCAGTTGTCACCAGCAAATACAACAGATAGGATCAGTTGCTGCCTCTCACAGACCATGCCTATGTATCTGACTACAAGAATTTCTACAAGGCTCTGTAGTAAAACTTAGGAAACTTAAGGTGATAATTAATTTCAAGTACTCTAATTAATGCACATTAACTGTGTATAGACTAAAAAGGATTTATTATTAATTAGATGTGAATTTGCTCTTTTCTCCCATCTTCACCTCCTCCCCCTTTTCATACTGTATTTATGAACACATTCTTCTACAGACCACAGACCACGCACTTGGATCCACAGCAGATAGACCTTCTGTAGAAGAAGGCCACTAAGGCCAAAGGACTCAAATGCACAGTTAAAAAGTTGTAGTGTTTCAATACTCCACCAATTTTGCACTAACATCTAGTCTAGTTCCCTTTCTGTAAATGGTACCCTTACTCCACTCTGCCACTGAACTTCATTTACGTTTTCAATCCTGCTGTGGGCAAATACTTAGTCCATAAACTGAGATCCTTGCTACTGTTCTTTAAGCAGCAGTAAACCATTAAAAAATGAGAGAAGATAATCAAGACAGAAGCATTTTATTCTTCCAGTTTTATCAGCAGTTTTATGGGTAGGATGAGCTCATTAGCCTTCTGACAGTTATCCTAGGAGAAGGACAACTCTGATTCCAAACCCGGGCAGATGGAGCTCGTTTAGCACTGTAAGGCCTTCCATCTAAGACGTTAAACCTCCGTCCTAAGGACTTTGCTGCCAGTGTCCAAGCTTGCTAGGCCCTGGCAGATGAACCTTAGGACTAAAGGGTGGGTCCAGCTCTGCGCATGCTGTGTCTCATCTAAAAAAAATCCATTGTGCAGGCTCGAGGGTGCTATCTGCTATCCACTTTTTATCAGTGCACTTGTAAAAGGCGCTGATGAGGAGCGTGGGTGGAGCCCTCCCTGGATCTTCATTCGCGAAGCCTAGCCACGACGACGTTCAGCAATTTTAGACACAGATGTTAGAAATGCAGTGCTCCAGTATTCTATAGTATAAGTAGAAACCTTTTTTCCCTAGGATCTATGCCAAAACATCTTCAGCATCATATAATGCATTGTTTGGCTGATAATCACAGTCACAGAATGGTTTGGGTTAGAAAGGGACCTTTAAAAGTCACTCAGTCCAATCCCCATGCAGTGAGCTGGGACATCTTTAAATAGATCAGGCTGCTCAGAGCCTTGTTCAACCTGAGCTTGAATGTTTCCAGGAATGAGGTATCTACCACCTCTCTGGGCAACCTGTTCAGTGTTTCTCCACTCTCACTGTAAAAAAATTTCTTCCTTGTATCAAGTCTGAACCTATCTTCTTCTGGTTTAAAAACATTAGCCCTCGTCCTATCCCCACAGGCCGTGTGAAAGACTTTTTCCATCTTTCTTACAAGACCTTGTTTAAGTACTGAAAAGCTGCAGTAAGGTCACACCAGAGCCTTCTCTTCTCCAGGCTGAAAAACTCCAATTCTCTCACTCTTTTGTCAAAGAAGAGGTACTTAATCCCTCTGATAATTTTTGTGGCACTCTTCTGGACCTGCTCCGAAAGGTCCATGTCTTTCCTGTGTAACGTCCATTCATACTATAAAATATTCAACAGGGAAATATCTCATATTGATAAAGGGTTGGATTGCAAGGCTTAAGAGGTTTTTTTTCCATCTCTAACTTTGGTGATACCATGAAACATTTTTAGATGTTAGTACGGTAGTGTATATAAATTTCAACATGTATCAGCAACGTGCATTTATCTAGTAGTCTCAATACATACAGCATCAGTGACAAACAGAAATAGTTTACATTCCGAAGACTGAGCTTTAGAACCTCTTTTTCTAATATTTGCTATTGAGCAAACTTTGTAATGAGATGATTCAATTGATGCTGATGGGAATTTTGTCACTGACCTCAATAAAATCAAGATTTCATCTTGTATGCCCAGAATTATTCAGGCAGTTGAGATCTGACTTTGTGAGCATGGGGTTGTCTCCTGCTGATTCCTTGTGACATTTAACTTCATAGCAGTGGAAAGAAACAAGATAAATTTGAAGAGTTTTTCAGTTCTGGGTATAGTTTGTTTTGAGTGGTTGTCATACCACAGCAGCTCAAAGTACAGAACATTAATGTCAATGAGCTTTAATAGAGAAGAGAGTCTAATGTATATGCACAAAGTGTGAACATCAGAGCATTTGAGTGTCTTCCTCCAAAGATTAAATGGGTGTTTTACATACTTCCGCAAGCCCTAGCAACTCCCACGATTATATGACTAGCAAGATCACCCAAATACTCTTCCACATACACCATGTTTATCTCTCAATAATAATAACAATAACACATTGTTATTTGGTGTCTCATCACATTAAATTATGGTCTTCAGAATAAAAAGGATTTCTAAACACTCCCTATAACATGTCCCATAACTTCATGACACAAAAATACTTCACAAAACTACAGCATCTGTAGCTAGTTTGATGTTACAGTTGATGGTGCTTGGGATGTTTATGCAATATACACAACCAGCATTCAGATAGTTCACTATACGATTTATGAGCTTATTACTTTAATTTTGCATTTCTCAGGGACACTACGGACAGTATTGATTTTTACATATGCACAAAGGCAACTAATATTTGTAAGACTAGGATTCCTGCCATACAGCTGAAGATACCCTGTAAAGGGGAATTAAAGAGACAGAGCAGCTGTGCGTCCTTAAAAACAATAATTCTTAGTGCCAGGGAGAAATCATACACAAGGGAAAAAACAGCCTTTAGAGCTGGACTGTCAAAGTCAACTTTTAAAGTCACACTATTTGCACCCACAGATTAAGTTTAATCCATTTTTCAGAGAGCCCAGAAGCAAAAAATCTGACTTTTGACTCTCCTTTGGAAGCAGTGATTTAAGCAGTAGCAAAGCTTTTCAGTCAGGAAGGTACAGAAATTAATGAGAGCTATTAAATTTTTATATTCCTCACTGTTTTCTGAAAATTATACCTTAAAGCTGTGAGTTACAAACATTTGTTAAAGCAAAAACACCCATCCAAGAACACTGTTACCAAATAAATATGAAAAAAGCATTGCCTGGAGAATAACGTTAGTCTGCATCTTGTGTAAAGACAAATCCAAACAGATTTTCCAGGCCTATTACAGAATATCTAATCTAAGTTTTCCTTTTTGACATTTTTGAGCTTTTGTGGTCAACAAGTTCAAAGCAAACTGGTGAAACTGCAAGCAGCCTCCTTATTGTTTGTCATGATAGTATTTTTTTCACCTGACATAAGATCCGTTAATTTAAAGCCACAAATTTGCTATTTATTATACAGAAGGTGTCAGGTCCATGGAACAAAATTTTATATGCAGAACTTAAAAACCTATGCAAGAGGAAAAGAGAGTAACATACTGAAAAACCTACAGGACAGAATAACTTCTAGTTTTAATAAAATAGGATGCATTATTTGTCACTAACCAGAATAGTATTTTCTTATCAGAACAGATAATTTTTTTTCTAGGGGAATGATGAGCAGGTTGAGTACATCACCCACACTGAACATCTGCAGATACTCACTTCAGGTAAATTGGATATTAATGATCTGCGCACAAAACCTGAAACAAATTTACTTTCCATGGTTGAGTCACTGGCTTTTAAGATGATATAGAGATGGAACTCCACAGGAATTTCTTTTACATTACAACACAGTTAAACAGCCCACTGATGTATCAGTATTTACAAAGCACTAAGAAAACAAAACCTACTACCTATTGCACTATGCAATTTGGTTTCCAGTGGTTCGTGGGTTTTTTTCGTTAAAATAATACAAATAAACAAACAAATCAATATTGGTAAATGAGCAAAATAAGTTAGGAAGAACAAGACTAAGCAGCAAACTTGAAGTAAAATGTCTTAGGATTTTGAAAAACATTATGAAAGTATAACAGCAGGAAGTAACACCAGTAGAAAACCTAGTCTAGCAGCAATATACTAGACACAAAGACATATATATAATTTACAAACATGTAAAATGGCTATACTTTTACTTCAAAATACCGTAATCATCACAATTTTAATTTACTCTCCTATGAATCCTTGAGTGTCCCCCAGGCAGAGCAGGCTACACTCACTACTCTGACAGGAAATACCTTATAGCTGATACATGATTGAAACGCTATTCTGAACAGAGAAGGATTTTTGCCTTATCTCTGGAGAGTCTTCTGAAATAACTTTTTTCCAATTTTTCCAATGCCTGTTTCCTGACTCTGCTCAAACTGATGCAACTGGTCCTGTTTCTGACTTGCACAACCCTCAAGAACAGTTCTGCTATGTGCTCGTGTATGCAAAGGCTAGCACAATAGGACTTTAAAATGAAAACAGTCTTCAGGAACAGCAGAATGTTTCATTTAATTTTACGCCTTACTATTGCACTGTGATAAACAATATTCATGAGTACCAGCAGTCAGAATGAATTAGAAGTCACAGACTGGGTGTATTGTTTGCTGCCTATTTTGTTGCTGCTGTGTGTTTTCTGAACCTGCTGTTCACTAACATTCATTAGCCATCATCTAGCCAGCTTCTCACTCACATAATGTAGTGCAGTTACACTGAATATAAATCTTTCTCGCCTACGTACTGGGGAACTAGACTTTGAACAACTTCCTGAAAATATACCTGGAAAATCTGCATGAAGCTCATTGCAGTCAAAAAGAGGCCCCTGCATTTACACTAAGAGCAAACTATCTGAGGAAAATGGCAGTAGTGAACTGCATGGATCAATGTACTCTCTTATTTTATTATCCTTGGGGAATCCCAAAGAAGCTGCAGATAAATGGAGCTAGTCAAAAACCTTGTCAAAAACCAAACTGGTTGAACTGTACTCTCAATAAACATGTACTGCTCCCTATGAATAAACAACCTTTCTGATTTTACTGGCTTACTTTCAAAGTCCATCCGAAAACGGGCCAAGTCATGTTTCTCTGTTTGTGTTACATGGCAATGTGATTAGCAATTATATTCCAATTTAGGACAAGAGCTTTGGATGAAAATTAAAGGAAAGAAAAGTGCACTGAACATTCATAAATTGGGGTTTTTTTAGAAGTATCAGGGCCACAAGTCTGCCATGCCTGTAATTTTCCAGTGGACCTGGATATAACAATATCCTTGTATCTTGTTTCAGGAGTAATATGCACAAAGGGAGTAACTCAGTGGCAGCTGGGCTCCTTATATTTTCTGGATATAAAGATGAATGGAAACTATAAAGACTCCAAGCAGAATGGCATGGCAACAGTTTTAATGGCTTGTAATATCATTTGTTAGGGTTTGTTCAGATCAAGTCATTTACAAACCACAGTAATCAGGACAATAAACACCATAAAACAGAAACACATTTTAATATGAGTCACAGCTTGTATTCAAGATGTCTCAATATACATTTACAATTTGATAAACGTACATGGTTAGTTTTGAGCCTATCATTAATTTCTAAACACTGAAGGCTCTGTTTGAACTGCAGCTCTCAATAGCTAAGGAATCTCATTAGTCTAGAAGAAACACAGAACCTTGCATTGTTCAGGAAAGGGAACAGCTTGTTCTTGCCACCGTCTCCAAGCATTTGGAGGAAAGGAGGCTTATCAAGAGTAGTCAACATGGATTCTGTAAGGGGAAGTCATGCTTGACTATTTGACAGCCTTTTATGATGGCATAACTAGATGGACAGGTGAGGGGAAGGCAGTGGATGTGGTTTTTCTTGACTTTAGCAAAGCTTTTGATATTGTCGCCCATGGTATCCTCATTGCCAAACTTAAGAAGTATGGACTGGGAGACTGTGCTGTGAGATGGATTGGGAACTGGCTGAAGGACAGAGCCCAGAGAGTTGTCGTCGGTGGAGCAGTCTAACTGGTAGCCTGTGTCTAGTGGTGTCCCCCAGGGGTCAGTGCTGGATCCAGTACTATTCAATATATTCATCAATGATCTGGACGAAGGGGTAGAGTGTACCCTCAGCAAGTTTGTGGATGATACCAAGCTTGGAGGAGTGGCTGGCACACCAGGAGGCTGTGCTGCCATCCAGCGTGACCTGGACAGGCTAGAGAGATGGGCAAGCAGAAACTTGACGAAATTTAATAAGGGTAAATGTAAAATACTGCATCTTGGAAAGAACAACCCCATGTATCAGTACAGGCTGGGAACTGAACTGTTGGAGAACAGCCCTGGGGAAAAAG
>VWZO01001413.1:718001-780761 GCA_013396975.1 Bucco capensis | reverse complement strand
CTGTATTGAGGGCTCCAGAACTCGACACAGTTCTTGTTCTGCCTGGTCATTCTCATTGTCCTTTTCATGTTGGTGTGTCTAATCAGCATAAATAGAGAGGAATATGTTCTGCTAGTGGGAAACTTCTGACTCCTTCCATGACAGCGGTGTTTGCAGGAAGGTAGCTCCACTACTGGCAACAGACTTGTGGCTGAATTGCTCAGGCTGCTAATCATGGTAGGAAGTTTTCCTTCACTGTTACGTTGTTTAATCACCTATCACTAAACTATTCTGCAGTTTAGACAAATGATGCTCTGATACTAGCTTGATAATTTGGTATATTTTGTCCAGTGTGCTACTCATAAACAGTGAATGCTCTCCAGAGCCTTCTCCAGCTTAAAAGCAAGCCAAGGAAACGATACTAATAACAAAGTCCTTTTAATATGTCAGACTAATCTTTCATCATCAAAGCTGAATTTTTTAAAAAATGGTTTTATTAAATTGTTCTTTCAATACCACCTCCATTTGTCCTCCTAAACTGAACACCAGAGAAGAGCTGGCACTCTCAAAATGACAGAGACTCATCGTTTGTGTTAAACGATTTTTATAATAACCAGTATAGGAGATAGAAAACTCCTCTATGTTTTAGTAGGTGATGAAGGATGTCATAATCTCCTGGATAAGTCAAATGGATACTGAATTGTCAAGCTTCATTTTTTCCCTATTTCTTCATGTTTCAGACAGTTTGAGAAGGTTTTCTCATCATGCATCACTGCATCTTCTCTTCCTACTGTTTGCATGATGTTTCAGGATACTTGTCTGGCTAGGCAGCCTGACCCACAAGACTAAATTAATGAGCTAAGCAGTACTAGTGCTCAGGTGAAATTCTGTTGTGCAGTCCTATAGCATGTTTAAGTGTGAATATGCTTCTCTTGTGCTTTTGGCCAATGCCCAATAATAGTCTCTTAGAAAATGATCAAGTACAATCACAGGTACTGTGAGGAGAGAACTTATTCTTGTGGACAATAAAGATGAAGCTATTCATAAGGGAAAGAAAGTTCATCAACCTGGTGCAAGTTGCTGTAACTCAGGGTCAAATAGCAGATTATAGTCTACTTTATTTACTTGTGCAAACACAACCATAGGCAAAGACAAACAGTAAATATTGGTGAATACTGCAGCATTCAGAAAGATTTTATTTCTCAAATCAGAATATCAAGCTTTCACTTCAAAAAAAAACACTAGAAGGTTTCACTAAGTCTTTTGTTTCTGATCAGTGTCAATTTTCATCAAAAGAATCTCCTCTTGGTTTCTGAACTTGTGGACTTGATTTTGGACTCACGCGGAGGTCTGAACATGTTTTTAATTGGTGTGTACCTATGAAAATTCCACTCTTGAAGCCTTACATTTTCAAGAGAGACCAGTAGATGAGAGCAAAAGAGAGAAAAAGATTAGGAATAGGTGAAAATTCTCTGATATTTACAAGGGTTTAATGAATTCCTGTCAAATTCCCCTTTCTCCTTCTCTTAAAGGCAGATTTTTGTACAGTGCACCAGACATGCTATCCATTCTTAAATATTTTTTATATTAAACAATATATTTGCATTTCATTTAGTATATTTACCTCTAAATCAATAGAAATAGGAAAAGTCTGTGGGGCTCTTGTTTAAGTCCTGGTAAAAAATGCTCAGGGGTAAAAATACAAACAATAAGAAAAACTTCATCTGGCCACCACTCTGTTCTCTTACTAAATCTCCAACATTTTTTGAGTTGTGGACAATTTAATTAATGTTCATGCAGGGAGCTCTAAGACTATATAACTGCATAAATATTTAAATCCCTTATGAGTTATTCACATTAAAAGCCTTTACCAATTGATGTTAATGAAGAATATTGTCATGAGACCAATTTGAATGTTAAACTCATTTACTTCTTCAACTGATTATTTCTTCACTTGTTTTTTCGTTGTAAAATAATAATTTTCTTGAGGAAAGAGGAAAAAAAAATTCTAATATTGAAATTTTTCTGTTAAAGATATTTGGCTTAATCATTGTATAATAACACTTAAAATGTGTGATGTACAGGCAAATTTCTATATAACAACAAAAGAATTAATTGCTAATTGATTACCTTAATTGCTATCAAGTTTAACATTATCTTAATATAGAAATTTTAAACACTGCTTTGACAACTTTTGGTGCAGTTAAGAAACTGGTCAGGAGGTTGGTCCTCTCTTCAGCTATCATATTTAATGAATTAATTTAGTTCAGTCACTTAATTCCTTGTTTGGAAAATAATGATGATAATCTTATACCTAGCAGAAGTAAGAAAGAAAAAAAAAACCCAATTCATCTCTGTTCTGAATCATCAAAATGATTTCAGCTCTATTATTTCAGCACCTAACCCACTGGCAGTACAAACATTTCTAAGTTCCTGTATTTCATAATCTTCTGAAAATTTTGTTCAAAATCATTTTGTAGCTGACAAAATTTTAATGTATAGTCAAGAGAGAGAAAGAGGAACAAGGGAAAGAAGAGAAGGTGATGACATCCTTGTACGTATATATTAAAAAGACATTGCTGTATTTTGTGCAGCTCAGTGCTATTAAGTTTCATTGGACTGTGAAATATTCCAATTGTAGATTTTTTTGGACACAAGATAAAACTTTGTTAGAAGATGCATGCTTTATCCTTCAAGGTGAATTGTCCTTTCATTTTTAAATATTTTTAGTTATAATAAATCAAGATAATGAGTCCATGCATAAACATGCAAAGCCTTATGCAACCATCTTCTGGACTAATTTTGCTTCAGTATTATGTATTGATTTAGCTGGTCATCCATAAGGAAAAAGTACAAAGAAAGGACATAGTCAAGTATTCCATAAACAGGCAAGATTCTTCTTGATGTTAGGCAGATCTCTGGCATTTGTAGGCACACAGAATCTGTTTCTTTTGACTTATCCTCTGTAAACTCATTTTGTTTTATACAGAATAACAACAAAAGCCTGACTCCATATCCCACTGTAAAATTTCAAGTGTTTGTATTGATATTGAAATTTTATGGTCAAAATGCATCTCTTGTTCTTTTACACAGTGACTCCTTTACAAATAATAACAACAAACCAATATTCAAAATAATAAATATAAGAATCTGGTCCAGACCCAGTAGCAATCTCTCCTTTACCTCAACAGGCTTTGGATCCTGTTATACAGCAACAACATAATTTGCTATGTTTATTTCATCTCACTGAAGGATGTGGGGTTTATGTATGTGTGTGTCTAAATATTTTGAGGCATTTCACAAAAGTTAAATCAATGTTATGACAAGCACTCTGAAAGAGCAGAAACAAGTTCCAGTCATTAATATCTCTGTTAGCTTCTTGGCTTTAATACTACTTTATTTGAGCTCTCTACTTACCTCTTGTTTTCAAATATCAAACTGCAGGATTTTTTTTTGCTAAAATATTGAATTTCATTGAAAAAATATTTTTTAAATAAAACCCAAAACTTAACTTCACAATAAATGTCAAATAGTGTCACTTGCAAAGTACTTACATATAGTTATCTTTCGACAGAGCTTTTTCCCTTTGGTATTTTCTTCTAATATTTTACTGCACTTTATGATTATATACATATATATGTAATTATGACTATATAACACTTCACTACTACTACTTTGGGGAGAAGTTTGTGTTTGCACAGTTCTAATACAAACATTCCTATCTATTCTGCTAAGGAAATAATTAGTAATAATACGAGTGAATAATACTGCAGTTTGGAATGTAAATGGAGTTATTGCAGACTTGTGGGAGTTACTGGAATGTGACCCATATGCAGACTAAGAACTTCATGCATGGTATCTTAATGCTATGGAAGAGGCAGAGTTTGGAAACTGTAAAGAGAAATAAGGAGCTTATCCTAACAGAGTATTAATTTTTAACAGTTCAGCCACCCCTAGCATCACCTCTAGCATTAGTATTTTGCAGTAAATAAATTGCTAAATGTACAAATATAAAACACAATCCTGTAAGTGATCTGATTAATATTCCAAATGCAGTTAACACTGGGCTAACTCTAAGGAGTAGGTCACCTTGCTTTAGCAATAGGCAGAAGCCCTACTGACTACTCTTATGAGTTACAAACCTGCAGGATATGCAAGGAAGAGAGCAAGTTGTAATGAGTAGTTGTTTGTTAAACTTAACTGCCTATGAGCTGTGACAATTTGGAGCTTAGAAATCATCTTCCATGGGAATAACAGGGTAGGATGAAAACAATTTAGAATTTCAAAGAAACTTTGAAACCTCTCCCTTTTCCCCTGACTTGCAAATTTATTTCATGTAGTTTATAAACCTTTGTTTCAAGGGTGAATTTAGGCACATGTACCTTTTTGGCACAGAAGCAATCACTGTTGTTTTAAGACATTCATTAACTTCGTAAAAGTTATTCTATCAGCCTAATTAACTGAATTTATTTGCAAACAAAGCTTCTGTGCTATCAACAATAACTAATGGTGTATAGCTTTGTTAGATAGATTCAAGATAGAGCCACATAAATCTTAAGCAGAAGTTAATAAAAGGGATGTCACTGTAAATGCAATAATAAGAAACTTCCCCGGGAATACTTAAGAACCAAAATATGCACAATGTGGTAGTGCCAGGAACAGTTTCCTCTCTCTCCATCCTCTGCATTTCTCCATGGTAAACATAAAAACTGCAAAAAACCCTTTCACTCATATGAGAAACAGTCACAGCAGCTTCTCTTTAGAGAACCTTGCCACTAAGTGAATGGCACATATTGCAGCATCATTAAAACATAGCACTTACTGGAATATTGTTGAAGCTTATTTAGTTAAGACTAGAAAAGAGGGAGGTAAGAAAATATCCAACCAAAATAATACTGACATAGTACTGAGTCTTTAACAACTACTGTAATTCCCAATCTTTCCAGAGAGCAACTGTCCTACTTAAAGAAGAATGTATTGTTTCATGGTTACTTAGATGCCATGAAGTTTCATTAAATATATTCTTCTTCAGAAGAAATACAGTGAGTTGAAAAGGGCTGATCCCCCTTTTTTCTGATGTTGTTGAAGTCAACTCTTGTTTCCTTGAAATAAGTTAAATAGATGAGGGAAAAAAGATAAAAACATAGCAAATCTAGAAAATTCAATTGCCTCTTGCAAACTTGTGGTAAAACAGCAGTCTAAAACTGAAAGATGAAAACTTTTTAGCATTCCCAGTGAGTCCATACTGCGTTGTCTTATCAGTAAAGCTATGTATTTGTGTCTAAGAAGAAAAAAAGAAGATATTTCTTCTGCAGTTATAGCAGTGGAATAGACAACTAATATGCTGTTTTGATCTGCTGAGGTAGATCTTGTTTTAGAAGGCAAAAACCAAGATAGGCAGGAAGAAAAAAGTGCTGATTTAGAATACAACACAAAGGAGACTAAGAACATAATGGACATTTCTCAGAACAGGTCAAGTTGAAGAAGAGATAAATCAATATTTCAGATTCAAGGCAATAAGAACCTGAAGAGCTCACCATGTTCAGCAAAATCTTTGATGAATCTCATCCCTTCTTGCCCTTGCATTTTCCTTCTATCGTTATTAAAAGACTTAAAGTAAAAATGATATCTCAGTGACTAATTACTTTCCAGAATTATTTACTTCATCAGTTGCATTCTCCTGCTTTGGTTCTTACTCCCCTTGTCTGACAGATACAGTGTTAAGATGGTTCCTGGGATTTGTCAATATCTGATTTGATTTGATATGAGCTTGTTCTTCTATCTTTCATTTTTGTTAACCTTGTGACACATTTAATCTATCAAGATCTGAACTGTTGTGCTATGAACAGCAGCTATTCTCCTCAAACAAAATGGGCTAAAAGTTGTTTATGGAAATAATGGTTTTTAAATCATTTTTTCACTGTAAAGAAAAAGAAATAGTATAGAGAAATTGATTATGAATTTTCAAGTTGGCAACGTATGAAAAATACCCATTTTCTCCTATTAGTGTAACACATTGTGGAAATAATATAATAAGAAAAAATATCAGCAGGTGTCTATAAGATGTTACAATGCCTAGTATAAATTCCACTCAGGTGAGTTATACCTCCTTTTTGGCTAGGTGTAGGGTTGTGGTTTCTTTTCTAGTTTATTGCTCTACACAATAAAATCTCCAAATATGCCATTCTGTCTTCTCCTCCCTTTCACTTTTTCATACCCTGATTATGAAAATATCTACTACTTCCTCCACATTATATGGCTCACTAACCTGATACATGGGTGGCAAACCACTATAAAGATATAAAAGTGCTGTTGCTTTAAGGAGATGGACACACTCATCCATAATAAAAAAAAAAAGGGTACCTTTCTGTTGATTGCAGTGTTCACAGATCACAATTTTGTTCAGACAGATTGTAGAGGAAAGTATTTTTAGAGAGCTAAGTGAATTGATGTGTCCATACAACTGAGCACCTTCCTGTGGGGTGACAATGCCAACTTTGCAGCCAGGATTAACACACTAGCTCCTCAGCTTCCAAACCCACTTACTATTTTCCACTTCTCTGTGCAGCAAGAAACCCATTTCAGAATTAGTAATTGCCATCCCATTTATTCATGCATACACCACTAAAGAGAAATGCTGCTGTTTTTTCATGTTCCTCTAGCTGCAGGCACTGGTGGGCAAATAACTAATTCCTTGTGGAAGGTAAACAATTCTGGCAATCCACACTCTACTCCATACATTAGTGCTACAAAATTGCAGCAGGCACATAAAACAGTGTGTGTCCACAAGCTTTTGCAAATGAAGTCATAGAAGTCCTAAAAGCCACAGGAACTATACCTTTATTTCTGTTGAGGAAATATTTCCTCTGGGGAACAGGAGTGTGTTTTTATTCCTTTGACTTTACAGCACATCCTGAAAAGCACAGCTCTGATGATAAGAAAAGGCATGCATGGCAGAGTCTGTGGAATATGAGTGGTAACTTCTCTTAGTTGTTTTCATTCCATTAGTTATTCAGGGCTCATTGTATTAACAGGAACTATGTTTTCTATCTGGAGAGTGTCATGCTAACAGGTTTACCTAATGGATTTTAAGTGCTTTGAATGCTAAACTGTTTTGAGAGATCAGGGAGACTCAAGAAAAATGGCTGAGGTTGTAAAGAAAAAGCTATAAAAACGGTATTCAAAAGAAATTTGTGTGAAAAAGTGTCTCATGGCCAGATCCTTTAGCTTCTGGAGTTCTCCACATTTTCTTAGAAAGAGAAGGAACATTCAGGGATTTTTATACCTTTCCCTTTCAGAGAAGAAAAGTCACAGAATTTGGTTGGGACTACATCAAGAGTTTTCCAAAGTAAAGGTGAGGTAACTGAGTACAGACAGGTATCAGGAACAGATGAGGGAAATTGTCAGGACAGAAACAGCTAAAAGGAGATCAGAGAGAGCATGTCAATTGATAGAACAGTTTAATCCAGGGAGACTAGCATAATCCTATCCAAAGCCACTTTATTTGTACTTTATTCTATTTTCTGATGACAGATCTAATATAATTGAGCAAGAAAAACAAGTTAAGCTCCAAGTTCACACTCTCCAAGGTAGTCTGTGAACTTTTGTGTGTAAAAGTGGTTTCGGTATGTCACAAGAGAAAAAACTAACTGAAACAATTTCCATACATAGAGTTAATTCAACAGACTGCCAAGAACGTTTACTATTACTTTTCAGCACAGATTTTCCTGCATAGAGCATGCAAAGGTAAAAACTTGTAGTGTTATTAAAAAACATAAACATTTTCCACTTCACCATTACAATTCATGCTAGTGGTCACACAGGACAGCTTTGTGCTTGATAAAGGACAGACTTTAGTCCATAAGCTAGCAATACTGACTATGACATTTTAACAGATAGCTTTAGCTTTCTCATAATAAGATGGCTGTGTGGACTAAATGAAGTGCCCAGAACTTTCATCAGTTGAGAAGATCTTGCCAGATAATCACCTAGTTCCAACTCAGATGCAGCATCATTAAGTATACTCTGCATTTCACTAAGTATACTATGGCCCAGAGTATCATATTTTACTATCAGGTTTTGAGTGGCATAATTTTGTCAGAGTTTTTTCTTCTGTAAAATACTGTACAAGATAGCAATATCTCACAATTTCAAAAAAAGAAAAAGTACTGATTATTTGCACAAAAGAGCACTTCTCCAGCCAACACTATTTTATGATATGCACTTTTTGTATTTTCTATATCAGAACTACTTTGAAGTACATAGGATGTCTATTTCTAGTATTCTGTGGTTGTTTTTTTTTTTCATATTTCCCATATTCTCATCTGATGCCTTNAGCCGAGCCATACATCTGATGCCTTCCTCTAAAAAAGGGGAAGAGGAATATATACAAGGGAAGAGCTTTGTAGCAGATCTAACAAAGCAGAAGTTTCTGGGAAAGCATGGTTGATGTGAAGTACCAAAGAAAATGGTAAAGTGCTTTCAGTATAGTCTGAAAGAAAAACAATCTCATATGAGAGGTACTTTAACTTGATGAATATGATTCTCTCCATCTATTAGACTTTCTCCACAGTAGGAATAAGCGTTTTGATTTTAATCTAAACGTCAAGGTGGTGCACACTTCTATATATGTTAAATTATCTGCTTTGACATGATCTAATGTAACTCCCATCCTGTAATATATAATTCATGTTATAGGGAGTGAAGCATTATAATTTTTTCAAGGGCAGAAGTGTCTTTGCCATGCCCACCATTCCAAAAGACTAGTGGATATTTCAATCTCTAGTCTTAGAGGTTTTATAAATCAAATAAATGTTAAAAGATCACATTAGTAAAAAGGTGTCTGTAAGTAAAAAAATGGCTCAAATGCAAGCATGTAAGATAGTGGAAAAGATGCAAGTTGCATAAACAACTCTTAAGTAAAGATATGCCTTCATTTTCTAGAACAAGAAACATCTTTGCTACTTTTTGTTTTCTACCATAATTTTTCTTAACATTTTCAGTACGAATATATGTTCCATATGAAGAAGAAAATGACAATAGGAAAATCTTTAGATGACTGCATGAGATCATAAATTATAAGAGCACATTTTCTTCAGTAAGAAGTCTTTGCCAGTAGAAATTGGGGAAAAAATAAAGGTAATTTCAAATAAATTCTGAAAATACTTAGTTTTGGATTCTTTTGATCTTCTACAAAAGATCATTTCCAAATTGTAGCTTCTTTTATTCTCTCAGCTGGAAAAGCTTTGTCTCTGGCTCACACCTGTTTTTAAAGGCCTAAGTATATTATAGGATGCACTGACAAAGATATATACTTTCCAGAAAGGTTAGATGAATGATGATATGCAAAACTTGTTATTTTTGTACATTTATAAGTCAGCTATTAGTATATTACTAGTCAGTTATTAGTATATTATATCAGCTATTACTCTTTCTGCTCTTATCAGTACATTTTTTAAATTTACAGCTTCCACAGATTTCTCTTTTGGTGACATTAAGTAAACTCTTAATGATTATCACTGTTAAGGATGCTAAACATCATTCAGTGGCAATTTTTAACCAATATTAAGTTTGATTTTGGTTGGGTTTTTTTTGGTGGTTGTTGGTGGTGGTGTTTTTTGTTTGTTTTGTTTTGTTTGGGATGTCTCTCATGGACATCTTGAATTATATTGAAAACCAGCTTAGGTTTACACAGTAAAGCTATTCTTGCTTTATATTAGTTTATCAAAGCCTGTGAGAATACAGACCAATATTAATTTTTCAGTCTCAGTTGTATATACAGGCTGGTACTGTGATTGGAGGAAAAAAATATTCAGCAAAATGCTTATGTGTCAGACACCTAAAAACCTCAAAGTGTCACTTGTGAAGTTATCCTTTCACTTGCTGGAATTGCACTGAAGTAACATCTTGGTGGAAAGCAAAGATGTCTTCTGCTTGTTCAAATGATGCCTTTCCCCTGAGATAAGATGACTATGGTCTTTAAAAGTTTAATGTTATTGAATCAGGGTTACATTTGGATCCCAGTCTTGAGCTATATTCTGAATACATCCTAAGTATATTGCATAAATCCAAACTCTGAATGTTCCTCCAAATTGCCATGCAGTGTTTGTATAAATGCTTAAAGAATTACCATTAGATAAAGTACCTATTTCAAGAAGAGGTTTCCTGACCAATTGAAATTCTTTGGAGAAAACAAAATATTATCTTTAAGCCTTTTCTGCCTTTAAGGCTATCACCAAAGTGGTCTGGGAATCTAGTTCTTCTATGCATACTGCCTGAGGCAGTAAACAGATAAGAGCAGATCAGATTACTCTCTCTCTTTCCAGTCAAGTGAAGTTGTTGCACATCAATATTGTAATGAAGTATTATACATGCATTCATATTTTTTCCTCTAAGAATTCACAACTGAAATGATTAAATTTTGAGTGTGTTTGGGATATCTGATAAAGAAGAGTGTAGAAAGTTGCTACTTAGAGGAGATGTACCTGTAAGAACTAAAATGGGAGAAATGAATGGTTTCACAGCAATGTTTCTTTCAGAGGTGATTTTCACTCTAATGTATCAAATGTGCTAAGTGTTTTAAAAGAGAAAATAATACTAGTTGTTTAGGGAATGTCCTTCAAGGCTCACTAGTGTTTAATATAGGAAAAAGTGGGAGGATCTTTTCAAACATATTAATATCTAAATGTCTATGCTGAGTACAAATTAACATTTAAGGACAGGGAAAAATTAGAAGTTTCTTTGATCTCTGAGTAGCAAGAGATCTACTGGTGGTCAGTGGTCATTCTTATACTCATAGGTCACTATTTCTACTCAAGCTACAGGGAGCTGATCCACAGCTGAGCTGTAAAAAAGCTCAGCTGGAGTCATGTTGCAAAGTATACTCAATAGTCTTATTAGAGTTAATGGAAGGGAAAGTATTCCAGATCTGTTACATCCCTGATAAAAATAGTCTGACACCACGCTACCCACTCCTCAGTAAACTACAGAATTTATGTTTTGTTTTTAATGTATGTCTTTATGTGAGAGCTTTGTTAAAAAGGTTTATAAATTGTATGGGAATCAGAGTGTCATCTTCTGTCGGTGTCTTACATAAAACATACTAGAGCTAATCACAATACATTAGAATAAGTCTGGAGAGAATGTCTTGCTGCTCTGTAACTGAGCTGTCTCACACCACTACAGCCTATGGGTAGGAGTATGCCTTGCGTGTTGGGCTTTGTTGTTGTTGTGAGTTTTTGTTCCAGGCACANCGACGACGACGATGAGTTTTTGTTTATTCCCCTCTATATAAAATGTTTTCTTGCACAGAATTATCTGGAGCGCATGCACTGATATGATGGCTATAGTTGAGTTCCTGGTGCCTTTGTCTGTTTGCAAGTCATTGGGTTATGATTTCCTCAATTTGAGAAATTAAGTTGTTGGTTTTTTCTTTTTTGAGGGAAGTTGGTTCCAAGAGATATAAAAACAATGTAAAGGTTATGGAACAGCTCAAAAGTCTCCGTTTTCAAAACTGCTCCCCTCACCCTCCCAAACACCAATACGTTATGATCAGACCTAGTTCAGAATCCCAGCGCAGATTTGGAGATATTTAGAAAGAGCTACAGATACTCATTTTTTACAAAAACCTTTCTTTTCTAAGCAACAAAACACAATAATCTAAATTGTGAATTTACTTTGAATTGTGGAACTACCATTTAAGCAAATGCTATAAGCAGAAAAAGCTTCCTGTCTGAGTTGTAGAAGCAACACCTTCACATACATTTCCTTGTTTTCACACAGGCATGAATTTAGTTCTTTTCCTTAAGCTGCTTCCATGATGAAAATAACTGACATCAAAGCTGCATAAAATCAGAATAATTAACACATTTTCAAAAGACAATAAATGACTAAGAATTCTAATTGTGATAATGCGCTCATGACTTTGCTACATGTTGATGTTTAGCTAGTCAGTTCTTTGGATTAAATTGTTTTCTTCCACTATAAAAGGTTTTATAGAAAGGTTTTCTTGGCTGTTAGAATTTTGGCATTTGTTAGAAGTCTTTTTAAGAAATTGTTTTGTAATGGACCTGGTTTTTTATATATATATATGTGAAGGGGAAGAACTTCTAGTTAGTAAATTGCCTGTGGAAAAATACTGACAGTTGTTTCAAAAAGCACATCTTCAAATACTAGATTTTCTTAATAAAAACATATTTGTTAGAATTTCTAAGTTAGGTGGCAAAAGTCATCTTCTCTTCCATATGGCTCCTAGTAATAAAGGAAGAGCACAACAGAAAATGTTCTGTAACATGGTGTGATCTGTTCCTAATGAAATGCATAATACTACAGAATAAAACATTTCTGCATATCCTTTATGTATGTAAATGCACATATATAAATCTATCAAAATGTAGTTTACAATTCTGTCCCTTTGAGTTATACAGCTTTAGAATATAAACCCCATAAAGGATGCAAAATACCCCCAAATCCAAATAGGTCTATTTTGATATCTTTTCTACTATGAAATTAAATTACAGTTAATGACTCCCACTTTGTATAAACAGAACTATCCTCAGAGTCATTGATTTGTGATATATTTCTAGTGCTATAGAACAGGGAGCAAAGTTGGTTTGGCTCAGTTAATCAACCACTAGTAATGCTGGAAATCCAACTGGTGAAATTGTGTTGGTAAGTTTGAGGGATAATAACATACATAGTACATAATACTATGTAACTTATAATGAGGAACTTTTAGAACAGATATATAACTGAAAGCTGGAGTTGTTAACAGTTCACTTCTCCCATGGTACTCCCCTCCCCTTGCCTCTTTTACCTTACATGGGATTCACCTTTGCTAAATGTGAATGTTTGCATGTCTGAGTCACAGAGGACACTTTATGGAGCTGACAGGGAGAAGGAGGCAATTCTGCAGTTCAATTTGATCTATTTAGAAACCTGTCTTGGGGTAAGATGGATTGGTCTCTGAAAGTGCCTATTTTTCTTTTTCATTATTGGTTATGAAGAGAGCTGAGGTCACTGGGTAGGATATACACATTTACATTGACATCCCTAAGCTAAGTGAGACAAATCCCATCCTTCCGCTCAGCAATGTGAATCATGTCAAAGTCATCACTTAGGAGAAATATATGTGTAGAAGATATATGATTGTCAATCTCTTCTACTTCACTATTCTTCAGAATCTCCACTTTTTATGATATTAACTGCTAAGACATATTAACTTTAAGTTCCAGACTACCTCTTCTTTTGTTCAGATGTAACAGTTTTCCTCTTCAGTACATGAAGTACTAGAGTTTAGTCTGAGGATGTGTATAACACATTCCATGGCTTAAAATGAAATAACAAATGCAAGGAACCTACAACCATCACAAAATTAAAAATATATACCCCTAAAGGGAGGGAGGGAGGGAGAGAGGGATGGATACATACATACATACATACATACCTGTTGTGAATGAACCCTGGTAGGCAGATAAAACACCACACAAAGAGACAATCACTTTCCCCTGCAGTAGGATGGGAGAGAGAGCTTTTCTTGCTGAGAACAGCATTATATACTATCAACAATAACTAAAACATTGGTGTGTTTTCAACACTCTTTTGGTCAAAAATCCAAACATAGCACCATACAAGCTTCTATGAAGAACAAACAAACAAACAAAAAACTCTATCCCAGACAAAACCAGTACAGCACCATGGATTCTAATGTTTACTGGTTTCAAGAACAGGCCTGAAAAAAGATAAGAAACCTTTGGATTATCTGAATTATTTTTCTGTTTAAACATTCCATTTATGTTCTACGATTGCCATATATTCTATTCTTCCTTGAGTTTATTTTTGTTCCCTGTATGTTCTGCTCATAAACTGAAAGTTATATTTGCTAGTATTAGCAACAAAAGATCCTTTTTTTAAAGATACTGATCATGTAAATTTCCTGAAATTAATTAACTTCCTGAAATCTTGCTGTTTGGTTTTGGTTTATTTTGATTTTTTTCCCCTTTCAGAAGCTGAGGTGAATAATGGAGTACAAATGAGAACCTGAGAAAGCATTCTATCTTGTAGAATGAGAACCTGAGAAAGCATTCTATCTTGTAGAATGACCATGTGTAGGCATTTCCATTAACAACATTGCAAGTACATGCAAGTACTCAGGACAGAAATATAAAACTCTCATACATTTTCCTATTTTGTGTAGTTTATAATATATATTTAAGTCCTAATCTCTCAATTATACTTATTCCTCTGTCTAGGCCTGCAAAACTAACAAGATTATAGTTTGCTGAGAAGTTCTCTGTGCCAGAAAACTTCCCTTGCTTTTATCAAGTAATATAAATCTCTCCCACTTATTTTTTTTAACAGCCACTGTTAATTGTTACCAAATAAGAAGTAATTTGACTATCCAATGATAGTTTATCGGGTGAGTTAAGTGTGTGAAATGACTAGAGTCCCTTAAGAGTCTGGCAGGGTTCCAGCCTGGCAGCTGGAGTATTAACACTTCCTGATTTCCTGGTAAAGATAAACTGAATCAATCAGACAATTGTTCTATTTCTCATGCTAACAGCAATGCAATCACTCCAGAGCACTCCATAATAAAGCTAAGAAGTGAACTGCAGATGCAAGCCACGGTTGGGCTCCTACAGCAGATATTTTCCCCAAATATCACTGAACATTTGAGGCTGTGGTGTTATGTTACCTCATTGTCGCAGTATTGGGAAGCTAATGCCACATAATACATAAATAACATCCTTGATTTCATATGCACGTAAGCACTTCAATGAACAGATGCACTTTGTTGCTTCACTGAATGTACACTCTTACATCTTTAGAGAGTTATACAGAAAGAAGGGCATATTCTTAGGTTCTCTACTAAGTCTTCACTTTTTAAAGCTGCAGGGATATGTGTTCCAGTCATATATAAATTATGAGAACTAAGCTGATGGTTATGAAATGTCATTATTCTTGGTCAGTTCATAGCATAGAAGAATAATTTCAAATTATCTCTAAGGCAAATGACACTGTTATTTAGGAAAAAGGAATTATTTTGTTTCATTCTTAAATTATTTTTGTTTTAATTAAATCTACTTTAGTTAGTTACCCTGATTTCAATAGTTGTTGTTGGGTTTTTTTTTAAAAACCACCTGCCTAAATCAAATTCCTGAAGTTGTGTATAGTGCACAAATAATTTTCCTTATCAGAGCTACTACAGATCTTGTAGTAGCTAAGTTTATAGCTTAGCTTTAATAAGCAAGAAATAAGTAAACAAAGAATATATCTTCATATGGTAATACAATTTGAACATGTACATTTTGTGGCCAATTATGCTATTTCCTGGGAATTACATATTTGGCAGAAAACCTAGAAGTCTAAAGCCAAAAACTGTCAGGGTCTGTAATTGCTTTTCTGTGATATCCCTGATGTTAAAATTCACACTTATTGTATCTGTCAGTTTCTTGATCAACACAAACTAGCAGGAGCATCAGCTGCTGTTTAGATCCTAGCTCAGTTAAACTTCTGATGCAGAGAAGACCCCAAACTTTGGACAAAAATACAGACAAATTTAAAACATTATTATTCTCTATTGAAGCTGCAAAATGATTTATGTCATGCACATACATTCAAAGAGTGGACAGATATTTTATACTTTTAGGAATTAAAACTTATGAACAACAAAAATTACATTGATATGTTTTCTGTAATAGAACTAATTACTTTTTTCTCTTTGTTTTGTTTTGCAGTAGAAACTCAATAAATACATTTCCCAGGATGTAAAAACTCTTCTTACAGCTAGTTCATTTTAAACATGAGAACTACTGCAAATGTGTAATATCTTTTCTCTCCCAGTTAATAATGAAGTTATTTGGATTGCCAGTAGAGACTTTTTGTGAGCAACATGTATAGAAGGTATAGATGGAAGAGAAGAGGTTTATGTGAGAATGAGACAATTGTCTATCCTGACTGGTTGGAGCCTATGATTTTCTTACACAGAAAATTAATTTGGTCAGAACTTTATGTTGTGGGAGATAAAATATATTCAGAGAAACTGAGTGACAGGAGAATTGCAAAATCTATAATATGCTTTGACAGTAAGAAATAGTGCAGTTTTCTATTAGCCTACATTAAAAAATACTGAATTTTGGTGTTTCTGATACACTTCTTTTTCATACAATTGATTGCCCAGTTAATTCTTAGACCTTTGAATTTTATCAACATTCTTGTTTTATGCTTGCAGCTGTAGATAGCCCTTACTAACCATTAGACTAATATAAATCCTTCATAAAAATGCAAGGAGAATGTATTTACATCTGTCTTGGGATGAAAGGAAAAGCTGTTTCTTGGAAACCTGGAAACTGTTATACTGAATGTTAAGAAAAATTTCTAGAGACTAAATGATGAGTGCAGTTTCAGAGCAACAAGGAAGAGCAAGAAATGCATATTCATAATAACTTCTCCTGCCATTGTTCTGAAGTAAGAGATTCCTTGGGGCTTCTAGTTTCCTTCTTAAATAATTATGAAATTAATAGTAAAAAAGATCACTGGGGTTTGGGGGTTAACATCACAAAATGCAGTGTAATGATGTCAGTTCTGCAAAGAGAAATCATGTCTCATTCATTTACAATAATTCTTTGAACATGTCCAAGTCATGGATAAAAGCAAGAAAAACAGAATATTCACTGAAAGGTAGAAAATTGCTACCTGATTAAAAACTTATTTTACACAATGCCTAACTAAACTGTGGCTCTCCTTATAACTGACTGTAAACTATTAGTGTGATATTCCCTGAGCCTAACATTCCTTTTTTTTCAGGCTACATATTTCAGTTACTAAGCTCTGAATCCATGCTTTTTGTCACATCCATCTAATCTCTCATTACCATAAAGATTTTGTATTGGAGAGATTAGTTACTAACTGTGACTAGATTTATACTTTGGGGTTTTTTTTTGTCCGCCTGCCATTTGCTGATGCTTTCATGAATAAGAAAATATACTCTGATTGAATTTTTTTGTCTTGAAGCTCTTTTAGAACTGCTGTGTCTTACTATCTAGGGTAATAATTTTTCGGGATGGAATGCCAGGTAGGATATCTGAAGCACTTGGTGCATCTGTTGCAATCTGCCATAGAGTTCTCACCTGTATTAAAGAAATAAGCCCACAAAAATTTGTGATTTATCATCTGTTTCAAGTCTGAAGTGGGTAGTCATGGACCTGAAGAAAGCTTAAAGAAAACATTGTCCTTTTTAACAGTAAATAACTGAACAGTGCTGGTGAGCTATAGACTGGAGTGTTTGTGTTCATTCAGTTCAGATGTTTAGGCAGGTGGGTTTGGAGAGTGTGGATAATTGACTAGTGAAAAGAGGAGAGAGCTTTGCCAAACTGCCAGCAGCAGGCAAGCAGAGTATAGAAAGAGTAATCTTAGCCAAAAACGATGGCTTAAGTACACATTTGACAAGTCATGAGTGTTGTTTTGGAGAAGTAAAGCTAACATAAACTAGAGGTATTAGAAACCTTTGGGTCAAGTGTGTTCTTGGGTGCCCAGAAGGGTTTGTTGGCTCCCAAGCTTATGAAGCACTTCACACTAATTTGTTTTATTACATTTCCTGCTTGGATTTTTTTGCCAGTTGTTTCCTGAATTCTGTTCTCTCATTAACAGTTCGTAATGCACCTTGATATGTGGCATATTGTTTCTCACATTGTTTGCTGCCAATATTTGTTTCAATTGTGTCTGGCTATGTTAAGTCAGTGATTTTTAATTGTCAGCTTGATGCTCCAGCTGGCAAATGTGTCAAAATAGTTTGTTTGGATTTCAAGGTTTCCATTCTCATCTCTTGTTTACCTTGCCACGTATTCACAGCTTCCTCCCACTTCAGCTGCCAAACTTTCAGTGCATATCCTGGAAATATTGCAGCCTGCTAGCTCAAAACATACCTTCCAGGATCTTCTTGACCCCTATTCAATAGCAAAAAATATCTTCTTTGTTAGGTTTTCCTATAGCTCAGTTAGTGTATAAAATTTTCCACTAGTCTTGGCAGCTCCCATATTTTCCTCTCATCTCCCCCACCACCTGGGAGCAGTAATGTGGGAGGAGAAATGCATCTCTACCATGGAACATCTCAAAAATAACTGCTGACTTTGGAAAGGTAACAATTTTAAAGCTTCCCCTAATGGCCATATATTTAGATTGCTAGTTTTAAAAATAATGCAGAAATGAAACTCCTTTAGGTCTCCTCCAACCCAAAACTGTCTATGATTCTGTGAAATATATGGTAGGGAAACCTTGAAATGGCTTGAAATATAATCAATATAATTTTAGATAGTGATGCTAAATCTTAATTAAGGGCAAGAAAGGATGCTAATAAATTTTAGTAAATAATTGAATAGTTTGAGTTAATTCCAGTAATCCGACTTCTTGATTCAAGCAAAGATGATTGGATTTAATGGGATTTAAGATCTAGACAAATGCAAGAAAGACAGGTGAGAAGGAAGAGAAAAGGGAACTGAAGAAACAGATGAGAGAATTTACACTAAGTAAAACATGTTTTAAAAAATTAAATCATATTTACATGAACATACTGAAGATTACAAAGGAATATCCCTGAGAAGTAGAAGTCAACTAGGTATGGTTAAATAGTTAATACTCTCCCTAGCACTGTTTTTGCTTTTGCTGAATAAGACTCTGCAAAACAGTTTCCAAATACAGTTAGTAAATCAGAACAGGCCAGGTACACTTACTAATCAGCAGGTAGTAGAGATATCACTCAACCCATGCCAGCTGGCTTTGGTTACTTGTCCTGAACAGGTCTTAACAGACATAAGTGTACAAGGAAGATGTAACAGAGAGGATCTGGGAGTTAATATCTTGTGTCCAAGTAAGTTTGAATATGGGAAGATTTCTAAAGGCAAATGACTAATCTTTAAAGAGAACTGTTTTATGGTTTGGATATCTGCAAAGCAGGTCCAGAGGAATTCAAGCTAGTGAATGCTTCATAAGATACAGATAATTTGGAAAGATTGCAAAACCAAGCCAAAAAAACCTACCTTATTCAAATAGAATGGAATCCATTCATGTAGAGTTAACTGCATGAGTTTGAACCAGTGTGGTGATGGAGAGTTAATTATACTAATGCAGTTATGAAATGTGACTTTTTGTGTGCATATAATCTAATTTGTTTATGGAATGTGAATTTTAATTGGGGATGATAAACTGCAATTGCTTATGGAGTTTTGGAGTCTTTTGTTTTCTGTTAATGCATAATTTAAGCACATCAATAAAATGGAGGATTGGTTTATGATTTTTCACATTAGTTTTTGAAAGAAGCATATGTGATCAGTGTACCTATTCCAGGCAAGATTGATATGAGGGAAAAAAAATGCTTTTCACATTCACCAGCATTCAAAGGCAGAAAATTACTTTATCCTGTAATACTTTAGACATTAAGGTAGAATGGCTGACATGATGAATAGTACGCACGCAAGCATTGCACACTGTGCTTTGTACCTGTTGTAAATAGTCTATTAATCTTTTTCATTAAATTCAGGAGTATCAGAAATTTAAAACTGGTCTGCTACAAGTTTATCAGCCATCTGGTGTCTCAGCTTATTCCTCGTGCTGTGCTGGGTTGACCCTGGACAAGAGCTAAGGCCCAGTCTGGCTGCTCCCTCACCCCCACCACATGATGGGCAAGAGAATTGGAAGGGCAAAAGCATGAAAGCTTCTGGGTCAGGATAAATACAATCTAATAAATGAAGTAAAGCAGCATGTGCAAGGAAGTAAAATATGGAATTCACTGACTACTTCCCATCTGCATCTCATAGAATTATAGAACAGTTACAGCTGGAAGAGNAAGCACCTCCCTGGGCAGCCTGTTCCAATGGCTGACAACCCTTTCAGGAAAGAAATTCCTCCTAATGTCTAGCCTGAACCTCCCCTGGTGCAATTTCCATCCATTTCCCCTCGTCCTATCACTCTCTACCAGGGAGAGTAAAGCAAGCAAAGCAAGGGTCAATCATGCATATCAGTTACTTGGAAGGATAAAAACCACAATCAAAAACTTTCAGCTTCCTAGTCCTCTCTGAACTGTTATTGCTGTTCGTGACATCATATGGTATGGAATAAGGAATATCCTCTTCCCAACTTTTTGCACACCCCCAGCCCACTTGCTGGAATAAACTGTAAAAATGAGGACCATAAGCCATTTCTCCAGGAATAAAGACATACAAAATATCATCTTGAACTTCCTCAAACAAATGTTTTGTCTTTTCTGACATGCAGATAAGGTTTATTTTCTTTTTTCCCCCCCAAAAAAGTAGTAGTATAGTTTCACACTGAAATGATTTTGTGTTTATGAAGTTGGAATTCCAGACTGATAATAGGTCTAGCAACCCTGTTTTAAAATCAGCTTTCATCCCAAGACACTTATCAAGTGCCAGGATAACCACCTGATTCTCTTACTTCTTTCTGACATCCTCCATTTGCTTTTCCTTTTCCTCTGCATGATAAATTATTTCATGAGCCTCTATTTTCTCATAAATATGTAGAGCTCTCACCAGGTTTAGGCCTCTCTGATAATAAAACAGGCTGTTACACTGAAGGAAAACAAAACTCACCTAAATTATGTGCCTTGTAAATCAACAGTGAAGGGATACAAGGAGAATTTTGTTCTTCCTACTCACAGTTTGAGTTTATGCTGTAAAGTATGAGAATTCATTGTCTTATACTATTATTAAAAAAGCAACCTGAAATCAGATGTTCATTGCAATAAAAAGATTCATAAACTTACAGTAAGTACAATTTTATTCATATACAGTGAAAATCTTATAAAGGTAAAAATTAATTCATATGTGATTTCCCCCAGCACAACCATCCATCTTCTCATAATGTAGTCTTACATAGTTCATCATCACAGAAGAGGAAAGATAGGGAGTCAGTGGCAAATGTGTAAATTTTCTTAGGGAATACGGTAGGCAAGAGATAAAGTCAGAAAAGGACAGCTGCTGGTGTGTTGTGATTGAACTTCTAATATAAAGTAAAAGACATTCACTGAAGTTGAATAAAACTTTAAATTCTAATGGTGAATTTGTTTGAAACAGTGGGAGGGCAGACTGGTAGACAGAGATGCAAATTATAACATCCAGTAAAGATAAATATGGATTTGATGCATTTAAATCTGGTTAGGATTCAAGTTTGGACTTCAGATGTTCACTGTGAAACCAAAAAGATCTGGTTTGCAAAACCTGTATAACATGAACTGGTTTGAGATGAGTCAGTTAAACCATAAATAACATTTATTGGTACAAATGCAACTGCTGACAGGATAAATGCCAGGAGTGAGATGGTATCTCAGAAAGTTCAGGGACATCATTCATCACTGGTCTCCACCTGGAAGTGGAGCCATTGACCAAAACTCTCTTCATCCAGCCAGCCAATTTCTTATCCAGAGAGCAGTCCATCCTTCAAATCCTTAGCTGGCCAATTTAGGTATAAGGATGTTGTGTAGGACCATCTCAAAAGCCTTAATGAAGTCTAGGTAGATGACATCACGTGGTCTTCCCTTGCCTGAAGTCAGAGGAGTGTGTCATGGATGATGTTTTGGGGCAGGTAGCTACGTTGTGTGAGATCACCAGGCAGCATTGTATCCATGAACCTGAGGAGGAGATTGATGCATGGTATTATGCACTGACATGGGCTGAACAACAGCTCCTCAAGTCTTGCTTTCAATTATTTGAGTGGTTTTCCACCTAAAGAAAAATCCTCCCACTGAACTGTGTTTCTTGTTTGTCTTCCACATTGTCTCCTAATAAACCTTAATTAGCTGGGTCTCATTCCAGCTTACTTTACACATCCATCCAAAGTGCATAATATGAGAACACATTTAACTAAAGCTCCCTTTGCTCTCAATAGAGACAGGCACCTGAATCATCCTCTCTTTATCAATTGTAAAACAAATTGAAAATAACTCCTGAATTAGAGGACTCCTGACATAGCAGGGATTCATTTGGAACCTTGAGTGCCAGTGGTTTAGATGGAGGCCTGGGAGAGTGCAATTATATTTGTCTTAGTAAATGGAAAAAATAAAACAGGAGCAGAACTGAAGAATGAAACAGTTGAATCCACACAGATTTTATTTTTGAGACTTTCCTGCTTCCCTACTCAGACATCCTTTAGTTGTTGGAGTACTTCTGGAGACCTTCTTCCAGGTTACCTTGTGCTGAAGGGAATCCTCAGCATGTTCAGAACTGACACATTACTGACTGCTACAGTGCACATATAGACAGACTGAAGTTCCCTTTATTGTGAGTTATTACAGTTCTAGGACTAATTCACATTGTGTCTGTTGAAATCCACTTCAGAGCAGCTGCCTGCCCTGGGCACATGGGGAGGACAGAATTAATGCATCTACACTACATTTTTATGTAGGATGCTTTTGCAAGACTTAGACTTTACTTCCCCCGTGAAGAAAACTGCTTTGAACACATCAGAAGTGCACTCTAGGGCACACTGTAAGGCACTGAAATGCAAGGCAAACCTTTAGCAAAAGAAATATACAAAACCCTAGCTAAAAATACAAAACAAAACAAAAAAATCCCCAAACCAAGCAGGAAAAATAAAAGCCCCAAACCACCACAAAACCAAAAGCATGCACACTAAATCTTGAATGTAGATGTATCCAGAGAAGGCTGTATGATGCAAACCTAAGTGCAGGAAGCAGGGATGATGAAGAGATCCACTTTAAAAGTTTAGCAGTGGTTCAAGTTTAAAGAGTGAGGTACATAGGTTTAAATGAGCAAGAAAGTCTGTCAGAAGGAATCCAGGGCAGCTTCTTAGAAACACACAGCAAACAAAAGAAGAAAAATGTCAGAAAAGAGGCTGAAACTGAGAGAGTGACTTGAGATGGGAATTAATCAGACCTTTTGTGCTTGAAACATGTTGGAGCATGAAACACCAGCAAGCTTTGAATTTAGAATTGGGCTAATGTTTCTCCAGAACTGTTATATTTGTGACCACATGAAGGCATAGTGACAAGACTATACTACAGATACTTTATAAAGCATGGCTCAGGTAAAATAGAATAAATATCCTCCTTCAAATCATCTACAGCATGTCAAGTCAAGCTTGAAGCACTAGATTAAAGTCCATAGTATCCACATTCGGGTCTTAATTTTATTGTATGAATAAATGTCCATATTTTCAGCGTATTTCTGGAGCTGTAAAACAGGTTAATACAACTCAGTTTAGAAAAAAAAAAATCTGACAGGGCAATATTTTGAGTTGGAGCCAGCAGCTTGTAGCTGCCAGTAATTAGGCTTTGCTGCCTGGGCCACTTTCTTATTTGACTTTGCAAATTTTCATTTGAACACCAACTGTTACAAAGCATATGGATTGCCATAGTAATCCCATATGTTGGATGATAGCTGGCAGTTATCTGTGCAGGATTCAGACAATGATGAGATTACAGAATGTTTTAAACTGTATGTCTAGTTTAATAGGCATCTTAGAAATGTTAAAGGGCAACACGAGTAGATTTGCTGCCTTTAATGCTTCCAGTTATTCTTAGGCTTTTAACCTAGAAAGGGAGTTTTCATACACAACAGAGAATTCTTAGTACTATGGACAGATGTGTATTATTATTAACTGAACATTACTCCAACATTCAGTGTTGTTGGAATAGCACCACTTTTATTATTAAAAATCTCACTTTTTGTATCGTAATGCAGATAGTTTTGGACAAGCTACAAATCAGTTTGAGCAGCTTAAATCTAGGCAATTACAGGTCTCTGCAGTAATTTTGTGGAAATAGTAGTTTTATAAATTTACTCTACACTTTTCAGAATGAATGCTTTACATGATATGCTAAGAAATTGTTACTTGTATGAAATATGACAGTAAACCAAGAATAAAATATCATTTTATCTGAAGGAGCTTCTAGACTTTTTCAAATTGAGTTTGAAGGCATCTTCTCCTGGACACAACAGATGTCAAATTAATTGAAAATTATCAAATTGATGTCAAGATTTGATTGAAATCTAGCATTATTTTTGATTATTTCTTTGGTTAACTGAATGCATTTCAATCCCATTAAAAGCCTGAAATTTAAAAGTTCTTGTCCATCTAAAGGGCTTTTAACAAACACTTTAAGGATTAAAGTTTCAGGTTTTTTTCAGAGAACACTGACTTTTAAAACTAAAAAGATCTCTTACAATTTAAGAAGGAAGATCAAGATGACTCCATGGAATGGTAACCATTTCATTTTCTTCAAGTATTAACAACCTGGAAGTGTTCAGAGCTTTCTTATGAGAACAGCTAAGGAGCAAATGAAAAAGTAAAAAAATGAGGTACTATGAGCTTCTTTCTCCCCTCATGGGATAAATTATTTTACTCTGCAACTATTTTACTCTGAAGCAGTTATACACAAGATCTCTGCTGGAACTGGCCTTGTCACTACAGAGATCTCACAGAATCACAGTATGTTAGGGGTTGGAAGGGCCCTAGAAAGATCATCTAGTGCAACCCCCCTGCCAGAGCAGGATCACCTAGACCAGCTCACACAGCAATGTGTCCAGGCAGCTCTGCAATGGCTCCAGACAAGGAGACTCCACAGGCTCCTGGGCAGCCTGGGCCANCTCCTAGATCTTTTTCCCCAGGGCTGTTCTCTCAACAGCCAGCAGGCTTCTGCTTCCAGATTTTTCACAGTACCTGGCGTATCTGCAACATTACCCTTGATCTTCCATTTGTTTCTGTCATTGCATTTTCTGTAGTAAGGTTTCAGACCATTTCAGAAGATAGTTGCTCATGAGTCTTAAGATCTTCAATGCTTTTGAACCTTTATAGCATGATGAAAAGAAAAAATTCTAGGTTTGCTAGTGGAATTATTTTATTTACAAAACAGACATAAGAGATGGCTGGAAGTATGAGGCAAGTGATACATTAATTTGTTTGATTATATTTTTAGATTAAAACCAAAAAACTAGAAAGCATTGAGCAGATGACAAATATTGGCAAGCTGAGTGGTATGTTTTGTGTCATCATTTCATATGAATAGTACATTCTGAGAAAATAAATACTTCAGTGGCTTTGTAAAATTACTGAAAATAATACTTGGGTGTTCCACTGTCTTCTGCTTGCCTGGTCATGTTTTCAGGATTATAGTCTAAGACTGCATAGAAGAAGAAATATCAGGGAGTAGGCAATTTCATTATCCTAACTCCAGAGTCACAGCTCTAGTCAGAAATCCAACAGCATAATACAAAGTGGGCTTGGAAGAAAACACTAACTCTGCACCCTAAAGTAGATTTCCAAACCATTGCTGCTGAGAACAACACTGAGATCAAAACAAGTTCTGACCAGAACACTGGAAAGCCACAATAAACCAAACCAAAGCAAAAAAAACCCCAACAAAATGTAATCTTTTTCATAAGGCTAGTGCTTTACAATAGTTCATTTTACATATATATAGTTACATAAAGAGCATCTTTATTACTATTTATTTCACTTTGCCATACGATATCTGTTGAAAAACATAAATAGATTTTTTTTGTAATAAGTTTTAGATTTTTTTACTAATCCTAAGGAATACCAATATTTCAAGACAAAAGCTATCTAATCACAAAATCATTTGTGGAAATCAACTGTAATTAAATCATAACTACAAACCTTAAGTTTAAATTGGGTTCTTTGCACACATGATTTTCTACTGGTTTTGGCTGAGACAGTTATTTTTCAAACTTTGTTAAATTGCAATGTCTACCAGAAGTGTTTTCCCCAGTGAAGAACACTAGTAGCATTTCTTTGATATTGAAAATAATGGTAAAGATTGCTGGTATAAATGCTTTTCAAATGATATAAATAGAGGCAAAATTTCATTCTAGTTTGAAAATTGAAATAATTCTGAGAGACAATTTAAGAATTGATATTCATAAAAAAATCTGGTTCCTATTCTGTTCTGATCCATGTGCATTTTCCAAGCACACTCTGCTGCTTTTGCATAGTCATCATGATATAAACTCACATAAATGAGAAGGCAACCAAAATTCATTTGAATTTAAAGTCTTTTAATTCCTCGGTAATTGATTTTTCTACATCTCCCTCTTTCCTCAAGTTTTCTCTTGTACCTTGAATTCTGCTCGTGATCTTGAGATTAAATTGAAATTAAACTAGTTCTAATTAATGTCCATTACTTTATCTACATACATTTCAATCAGAATTAAATTAAAATCAAAATTTGTTGCCCAATATTTGAATTTATGTTACCTTGCCAAATTACTGTCTTGTTTCAAACTAAATATGTTATTAGCTTATTAATCAAAACATTTTTAACAGATGGCAAACAAATTACAGTGGATGTATGTTTCAGGGTAACTCATCAAGTTCTGGATTTTAACAAGTTTACAATATAATGTAGCTCTTCTCTATATTTGTAAATATACATCTTGAGCCTGAATTTTTCCTGTTCGCCATTCTGAAGCACCAGGTTAAAGTCCATAGTATCCACATTCAAAGAAGCTGAAGTAAAATATGGAAAAGTTAAGGTAATGTGACAGAAATGCCAAACAGATTATCTGGAAATGTATTGTGATTGCTTTATTTACAGAAATAGCTTTATCAGGTCTCCTGTGAGCAAAGCTAGTCAGATGAGATCTGTGTTGTTTTGAAGGTTTGATTAATTGACTAAAGCTGTTTATTACAGCAGAAAGGCATGAGGATCAATCTTTCATAAAGACAACGCACCACAGTGTCTTTGTTTTTTATATCTGAAATTTTGCCAATAGTAAAAAAGGGAGAAGTGTGACTCTTTAGTGGGAGGTGACTGTGCTAATCCATGGATGTCAGGCACAGAGGGAAGCTGTGGAGTTTGGGCTTTGCTACTGAAACTACACCAGTGCATCAGTCAAGCCAGGTGAATTCACAGGAGGCAGAGCAAATCACACACAGAGCCAAACCTAAATTAAGTAAATTCTGGTACTGTTCAAACCACAGCAGTGACAAGAGAATCTTCTGTTTAACTATGAAAAATAAAGCTTTCGGAATAATCTGTGTGTAATACTGATTAAATTTTCTACTTGACATGTTTTAAAACAATATCTAGACTCTGAAATCATGGAAAATCCTAGGAAAAAAATTAAAAAGCCAAGTTTGTCACCAGTACTGTTTCATCCAAAAAGAAAAAACAATATGCACATTCATTGAAAAGATTTCTTATTTAACTTTTCTGCCAGTACCAGTTCCAAGCATGAACAAAAACAAACCACAAACCTCACTCACAAATGTCTACAATTCAGACTCTTTCTTACAATTTCTTCTTTTCTAGGCTTGTTTATACAAGTCAAATATGTATCTCCAATAGGTAGCAAAATAGAAAAAGATAAGCATTCTGAAAGGGAAAGTCTACCTTCTAAATATTCATTCAGCATTTACCATTTGATAAGCATTAAAAAAGGCAAAGAAATGTGTATATATAAGAAATCCTTTCTTTTTCATCCTCGTCCATGAATTCCCTCTTGCCATATCTGGAGAGAAACCTGTCTGACACCCTCCAAGGAACTAGAAGGAGAAAAAGAAACAACTAAAAAAAATAATCAGTTCTTTGTATTTTTTATGGAGTATTTGCTTTATTTTAGATTTCTACTGCATGCCTTCAGCTGACAAACACAAAGCATTGTCTGTATAAATACATGGGAAGAGAAGTGCTATGTAAATGCTTTGTACTTGATGATTTCTAGTTTAAACTGAAAAGGCAAAGAAGAAGAAAAATATGAAAGAAGAAGAAAAATATAAAAAAAACATACTAAGTGTCCAAATATATTTAGTTATATATTTAATTTGCCCAATTTCACCCCATTTTCTGGCTTTGTTCTCCTTATTTTAATTACTTCTACTTAATCCATAATTACTCTCTGATTACTTTCCACAGAATCACAGAATAATCTGGGTTGGAAGGGACCTCTGGAGGTCATCTAGTCCAACTCCCCTGCAGTGGGCAGGGACATCCCCATCTAGAGAAGTATTATCCTCTTCATGCTTAGAGTACTTTACTAAAGCTTGCCAAATCTAGGTCTATTTTTTTTAATAGCCAGAAATCCCCAGGTCTCAGGGTGCACTGGACTGGGCTTCAGTGACAGGACAAGATGAAGCTTGGACCTGGTGTTCATGGGACTCAGCAGCTCTTGTAACACCCTTCACAGGAGCTGCCCAAACAAGAGAGAAAGAGGTCTAGGAAATGCAAACACCTGAGCTCAGCAATGTGCTTACTGACGGAGAAGAAATACCCGACACACACATTTTTCTGAAACAGTGCCCTGCTCTAAGAAATGAACACTTAATTCCTGACAGTAATTCCCTCTCCTTCTTATCCAAGATGTAGCAACTTTTGACCCTTCTGTTAAAATTCTTAAGATTTCTTGAAACTCTTCCTGTTGCATGGATACTTGAAAATGGTGCTGAACTGAAGAGAAGGAATGGGGGAATGCTCAGGCGTGGGTGAATGAGTTGGGTTTTTTTAATTTAATGTTCTAGGATACTGTCCTGCAATAGAATGGCAATGTATATACAGTTTCAACTGTAAAAGTAGCGTCAGACAGAACAATTTCNAAATTGCTGCTTGTTCTAGAACAGACGGATTAGTCACATAATCTGACCAATGGATGTTTAGGATTGTACGGAGACAGCGCTGATGGAATTGCTCCAAGAGTCATAGGTGTGGCGATAGAACAATTTCTGTACAACATAGTGATTTGTACTCCTTATCAGTTATTCTCTGCAGAATAACATGGCTTCCTGAACAACAAAAATAATTTTAAAGTTCCAGGTTGTATAGTAATGTTGCAACTTGGAAATATACTGCCACAGATTCCTGTACGGAAGGCTGCAGGGGTTTCTTTATACACAGTAAATAAAGGGAAGCAAAATAAGTAGATGTAAGGCTGACTACTAGGGCAGAATCATTATACACTAAGTAAGAGGCTCCTTTTTTTTCCTACGACTCAATAATGTATTTGAAAAATCATGACCTCTTTCATCTCATAGTCAATAATGTGTTATTCAACAGGTAGGATATGTTTGTGCTTACTTGACTTTATGCCCTCCAGTGGTGTGGTGTGGATTGCTCTCTATTGCCTAATTGTCAAAAAAAAATAGTTTTGAGTTTAACCTCAGCAGCAAAATTCAGCCTCTGTTCTCTTTGAGTTCCTAACACGTAATATATAAACATTCAGGTACTTTATATGATGAAACAATATGACTCCAGAAATCTTCAGGCATAGGAGGTGAATATTAGATATCTATCGTGTTGCTAATATCCCTTGAATGAAACACAAGCATAATTCTGGATACACTTTACAATCACCGTATTGATAACAAAAAATATTCACCTAGCCATAAATGTTAATCATAGAACTCATAAACAAGACTGCTTATTCTCTACTTCTCTACTTTCTTCAGTAAAGCTGAATGTCAGAAGTAAACTTAAATAGCTATAACAATTCCTAACCAGTGGTTTAATGCTTTCCAACATGCTGAGCTACCCATCAGATTCTGTCTACTCCAATTTAATGAGTACTCAGCAGGTATGAAAATAAGATTACTTCCTTAGGTATGTCAACATGGAGACCAAGGCCTAATTCTGGCACTTTCTGAAAGAGATGTTAACTCTCTTCTTTTTTAATGAAGAGAAGTGTCTTTCACAGGAAATTTTAGAAAGACAATTCTAAAATATTTATTGATCAGTATGGAGTAAAATACTTCAGTCATTATTTAGCTGGTGTGTCTTGCATGCAGAGACGTAGAATGAGAGTCACAGAGCCAATAAAAGTCAGGAGAAATCCACCTCAGCTACGTGGTTTAGAAACTGATTATAAAGAACAACTAGAGTTTCAATACTACAGAAATTCTTACTCATTAAAAGTTGCCAAAAATGTAGACTCTGATTTTTCCGTATAATGGCAGTAAATGTAGACAAATAGGAATAAGCTTACTTATAAATCACTTTTAGATACAATAATATAAAAAAACACTTGCCGCAAGCTAGAAGCTATAATACTCTGTGTATTTTAGAGAAAGCTAACAGGAACTAAGTAAATTTTAATCATTTTTATTTTAATGTCCATTATTTAAGAAAATATCTTATGATAGCCCTAAACAGCTGTTTCCTCACAGCTGATGGCCTGCCTTTGAATTGGACTTGGGCAATTAACACCTTTTCTATTGTATGTTGTGCATGCCTACAGAGAAAAAACAGTAAGAAGCCTTGCTTGCTTTCTCAGATCTTATTCTATTCCCTACAGTGAGTTTTCTTCTATCTTGTAGCCTTTCAATATCTTCTTTTAAAAAAAAATTCCTGGATTTTAATTCCCCTTCTTAAGGTGACTGTCACTGATGTAGGAGGTTTTACCTGAGGAAGGATTGGAAAACAGAGACACTTTACTTTGTTGGATGCTTATTGTTCACACTGTGAATTTCCTGGGCTCATTTGGCTTTCAGAAATGAACTTTATCTCAACATAATGGAGAAATTTCTGTTACCAAAACTTGGCTGAATTTCATACTGTGAGCACCAAAAATAAAATTGGCTTTTATCTGTTGGAAGCTAAGTGAAAAATAAACCCTGGAAACGGAAATACAAGAAGAGTAAATGTAATACTTCTCCAGTAAGCTCACGGGTTTCTCTCTTGAGAATTCATTCGAGACTTCTGAGGAAATTTTCTTACTGAAATAGTATATTTGTGTTTTGTTGGTGTCTTTGATATGTAAGTAATTCTTTTGGAAAGAAAACAACAGAAGATTGATCTTATAAATGAACAAATAGCAGTTTACACGTGTGGGATTGTTACTTCCTGTGTAGGAAACACATCCATGTGTCACCAGATGGAAGTGGTTCATTAAATCCTTAGAGCTACCATTTAGGATTAGATTAGTCACATATCTAATCCAGTAAAGAGTTTACTGTGTAACAGGCTCAGATGACTCAGAAGAACATATTTACCATAAAAGATGCAAATATGAAGGAACACATTTGCAAGGAAAGCTTTCTGATTCTGTTAATTAAAGGTTAGTTCATACCTTGATGCTTTAAGAATTAATATCCTTTAGAAAGAAAAGTGATTTTTTCGGTCTTTACACATACTCAGAACATGAGTTGATAGGAATAGTATGATATAATAATTCAGGACATGGGCAAACATATGCCTGATTTCTCTAAAGAATCCCAGAGACTGTTCTGAGTGTTACCTGAATGATCCATTTCAGGGAGGTGTCTTGTCTCTAAGTTGAATATGGTTCAGCTTATTGCAAAGTATCAAGCCATTTCAGTTCTGGCATTAATGGTCATTATGGTGTTTTATTCACTTCTCTTGTCTCATTTCTCTTCACTTGGAAGTCTTTATGCATTATTGTAAGGTATTCCAGAATAGAGCTTGAAAAGTGAGTCAATGTCCTCTTGTTAGGGAACTTCTTCAAAGACTGCTGCAAATGCAGGCAGTGCCATCCTTTCAATGATTTATGCCAAGGATTTGCATACAGTTAAAGAATGTTCTGTATGCCTAAAAGATGTAAGGTTTAATGAAGGAGTCTGTACTGCAAGAAGAGCATCAAGTATGAAGTAGTACAGGACAGTGCTTCTTAATAAATGTATTTTCACCTGTCAAGGTAAAAGGGAAAGGTTAATGCCTTTGACTTTGCTAATAGGTTCTCTTTATTAAGTCTATGGCCTAAGTTAGTTGTATGGGAAAATCTAGGCCAATTTATTTGGGATTTATTAACATACTGGCTTTATTTCCTTTTATTTTTCGTGCCTTTATACTTTGACTGTGGCCTTCCCCTGATTTAAGAAATTACATTAAGATTCACCACATTCATAAGGACAGTCCAAACCTCAAGTTTTCTTGATGGATGTTCAGAGGGAAAAGATTCATTCATTCTGAGGTGTTAAAGTACGTGTCTTTTCACTTACTGTCAGTAGAACATAGTTGTAGGATGAAGAAGAGGATAGCTCAACGATCCTTGCATTTTTGCTTTGATGATCACAAAGTTTTTTGCAGCCTTGACATGTAGCTCACAGGGCCGATGGCATAGCTAAAACATTGCTTTTGTTTGCTAGGAAAGCTTTGTGTTCTCCTCCTTTGTGTTTCCTCCTCTTGCTCATTTTGTGCATAGGCAGACACTGAGCAGAACTTTATTCCTATTAGTCTGTAATTTAAAGTAATAGCCTAACACCTGGCTTGGCCTATTGCTTTTACACATCTTCCATTATTTCCTGTATTGAGAGAGAATCTTCAACAACTCTATTGTATTCAGACTTATTGGGATGATACATTGGTAATCAAGCATGACTTCCTCTTATTATTTCCTAAAAGTTGATCCAATCTATCTTAAATCTAAAGGAATTATCTGATTTTCCAGGCAAGGAAAATCAAATACAGTGTAAGAATACTCTATAAGTCTATAAGCAGCTAAATATAAAAAAAAATTGTCTTTTGATCATTATCTATAGTCACTGACCCTGAAAAGTTTCCTTCAGGAAACCATCTTACCACATAGTATAATTTAGAGTTAACAAGTTCAGGTGTAGTTTTGGGGGAGGATTTCAAGGGGTTGGTTGGACCTTTAGATTTTGTCTAAAAAAAAATATAAAAGTAGGGACCTTTGAAAAGTATTGTTGCTCATATGTAACAAGTTCAGTCATTTTTACATGGTGTTTTGCAGACAAAAAATCACTTTCTCTTTGCAGAAAGCATGAAGTGACAAATACAAAATAAAAGGAATGTCACAGCTGTGGAAAAGAGAGAAGAAATAACAAGGAAGAAGAAGGGAAATATCAATTGTAGGGAAGAGAAGGGAAGGAAGTTTCTTGCTGAAGATTACAAAATATTTCTTGTACACCTATTGTTCTGGCATCAGATTACATATTATTACTGACACTGACATGTCATGATGAAAACATTGTAATATGTCTAGATTGTGTTTTAAAATTAATCTGGGCAAACTGAGAGTATTAGATCTGTAATAGTTAATCATATTCATCTCTGGTTTACTGACATGCTATAAAAGTTCAGCCTTTTGACTGAGAGGTGCCTGAAATTTTACCTTAAATATTCTAAATCTTAAAAAGTATATTTATAAAGTTGTTCCAGAGCTTCCAGTCAGGTTGGGGATTTTTTTTCCCTCCTTCTTTTGCGTGACTCCTTGCTTCATTGTAATTTTCATCCCATATGTTTTCCTGACGTTGCCTATTTCTAGGGAAACTGGCAATGTACCAAGAAAGAGAATATTTTTCCCCATTTGTTATGTTCACCTGGGAGCCAAAAAAAAGAAAAAGAAAATCAAATTGCAATGTTTTTATAAAATTCAAACCCACTTATTTTCTGTATCTTTAATAATGTATCAACACCAACTGTCTACAAAATTTATCACCACAGCAAAGATATTTTTGCTTCCTGAAAACCACTGAAAAAATTTTAATTGCCTGAAAGAGCATCTTTGTGAGCTTTTTAAACAATCATTTGTTGTAACTCAGAGCAAAATTAGATATTTGATGTGCCAATGTTAATCTTATCTGTGATTGTGATTCCCAAGAGAGAATCCTGAGCAGCTAAACAAAACCACTGTTTTGCAAATCTGATTGACACCTGTCAGCTGTTTCTCAAGGGATATTGTCAGCATAACTTACCAATAGGATACATCATTTCAGCATGATATTTATTCTCCTCTGAAAGCTAAAATTATTGAATCAAGAAACATCTTGTTGCTCATGGAAAGATAATTAGTGTCCTTACTTAAAATCACAAGCATTAACTTAAAAAAAGACACCATTGACAACTAGAATAGTTTTGATGAAGTCAGTCAGTAGAAGTTGACATAAACATCAGGAATCATTTTATTAACTATAAAACTGAAATCAATGAATTGAAGGTTACTAGAAGCTAAAATAACCCCACCAAAATGTATTTTGAGATAGAAATAAAGATGACTGGTTCTCCCTTTGAGTAGGTTTATGATTCTTTTTTTTACACTATAAATAGTTAATAATCCAGTGACATTCAGAGCACAGAAAACAGTGCTTAAGATTTAAATCAGCTTATAAAGACTAAATGCTCAACTGTATAGAGGATGAAGTTAAAAGCAGAACTTGATCCTATACTTTGCATCAAAATCATGTGCAGCCAGAAGCAGGAATGTGTCAAGCTATGGCTATAACCATGATCCTTATATGCCACTGTCCATGAAAGTTATGGTTACTAACCTTTTGCTAGTCTATCCACATTAAGACAAATGTTTGTAGGGTGTGCATGTTCATGTATGAATATGCACATGCTTTGAACAAGGAGACAATACCAAGCCAACTGTAGGCACAATTTGAAAATTAAGGTTAAAAGTTAGTTCTCCTTCCCCCCAAAAAGAAGCAAATCATCTTGCTGCTAAAACATCTAGCTTCACATACAAGATTTTGCACACAGTTTGGTTAAAATAAGAGAATAATAAGTGAAAAGGTTCAGATCTTGTTTTGGAGGAAGTATTGTGTGGTGCTGATATCTCCCAGTGAATCTTACTTTCCTATAAATCTTAAGGAACTGGATGCTCTGGAGACCTAAATATTTTACTACTATTTCGTAATGTTTCTGTTCATACTTAATGGAAATTACACTGATAGAGACCATTTGAAAAATCATACACCAAATCCAAGAATTATTAAGAAATTCTTCTGCTCCTTATGACCTTCCACATAGTTCTGTCCTGCTGAAATGACTGTATTGTGCCACAAAGAACCAGTGCTGTATCAGTTCCCACACCTGCCTTGCCTGTCTTCAGAAACTGAAGTATTGACTCTAGATACATGATCTATCCCTTACTCTTTTGCTATACCTCCTTCTTTCCCAAGTAGGGAAACCACTCTAATGCCTCCAATCCTTCCACCAAGTAGGTAAAAAACCTTCTTTTTCATCAGTGTGAGGCTCACTTCACCATAGAAAGTATTTGCTTCTGTTTGATCCTATTGATACACAGTCAGACAGGTCTGCATGATCCAGATGAATGTGACAGCGTTCACAATCCTGATGTGACTACAGCAGTTACTTCATGGCCAAGTAACTTGGCAGTGAAAACATATTTACCAGAAAGTTATTATGTCAAAACTTCCTCTGAAATCATTTTATGCTTTGCTGGCTATGGTTCAGTCTAGACATAATCAAACCAAGTTTAAATGAATCCTCTCAGGCATACGTAGCAGTTTAATTTCATGAGCAGAGCAACTTGCACAACCCGCTAGAGAAATACAAGTGTCTCTGCTGAAATACATCCTACCATCAAGTAGACTAAGCCTACTAGCTGAAGTAAACAGTTAAACACCATTCATTCAGCTGGAAACAGAGAAAAGCTGATATCCTTGTCAGTGTTCCAGATCAGAAAAATAAAATTAATTGCTCATGTACTGTCATATCAAATATGAATGTTAATTAGATTCTCCAAACTGCATGAGAATTAGTGGAGTTTAAACTCCTGTTGAAGAAGCTTAGAAATTACCTGATGAGACATACAGTTTTGGGGNNNAAGAATTTCTTGCATGGAGTTGTAGTTTGGGGGGGGGGGGGAAAGGAATTGATGGCCCAGTATCACTCTGACTGATCAGTCATTGTAATGAAGTAAAGATCATGTGGCTGAGGCTTCAAATCATTACTAATTGAAAATACATTTTGTCTCTTGAAAGTGTAACACTTCAGTCTAATACTCTTGCCGTTAAATAGTTTTGTCTGAGAAATACTTCCCAAATAGCCTAAATCCATCCTTTAAGCCTATTTCATGGTCTATTACTGAGAATACTGCTGTTACCAGCAAGATGTGGCCTGCCCCACCATATTCTACTTTTCCTCACAGAAGCAACCGTTTAACTCTCTGTGAATGCACGTGGCAGACACTGTTACTGCTCCTGTGAGTGGATGGTTTGGAGTAGATCTAATCCAAACCTGGCCAACCGCATCCTGGGCTGCATCAGGAGAGGCATGAGCAGCAGGGCTAGGGAGGTGATTCTGCCTCTCTACTCTGTGCTTGTGAGGCCTCACCTGGAGTACTGCATCCAGTTCTGGGCTCCTCAGCAGAAAAAAGATGTGGAGCTGTTGGAGCGAGTCCAGAGGAGGCCACAAAGATGATTAAAGGATTGGAGAACCTCCCCTATGAGGATAGGCTGAGACAGTTGGGATTGTTCAGCCTGGAAAAGAGAAGGCTTCGAGGGGATCTTAGAGCAGTTTTCCAGTACCTCAAGGGGGATTATAAGACAGAAGGGGAGAGACTTTTTAAGCAGTCAGACTGTGATAGGACAAGGAGGAATGGTTATAAGCTGAAGGAGGGGAAATTTAGATTGGAGATTATGAGGAAGTTCTTTCCCCAGAGAGTGGTTAGGCACTGGCACAGGTTGCCCAGAGAGGTTGTGGCTGCTCCATCCCTGGCAGTGTTCAAGGCCAGGCTGGATGCAGCCCTGGGTGACCTGGGCTAGTGATTGGCATCCCTGCTCAGTGTGGGGAGGTTGGAACTAGATGATCTTTAGGATCCCTTCCAACCTGCCCATTCTAGGATTCTATGAAACCTCTCCTATAATCAGGACCATGCCAAGCCAACAGTTTAGTTTGTTGAACCACATCTCTCCTCTTTTCTGAGGAGGAGAAGAGGCTGGAAATGAATTATCTCTGCTTAAGCTCTTCAGATTTTTCCTAGGGAGTGAGTTCATCCTCCCAGTTTCTTCTATCAGGTAGACTTCATGCACAATTTTCCCAATCATTATTTATTTTCTGATAAAAGACATATTCTCACAGAAAGTTCCCAACCAGTTCCACCTGTAGGATGCTACTTGGTGTACTATTGTTTGATTTTTAATGCATTCTGCTTGGGAAATCTGACTAGCTTAAGACCAAAGAATCTTGAGCAGAACATCTGAGTGATAACATCCGTGCACCATTTAATGACTGCTGCTGCTGCCCCCACTAACAACAGAGGCTATTGCTGGATAGAAACACTCTTCTGCAGAAGAACATGTAGCTGAAACACACTCTTCTCCTTTAAAAAAGGCAGGCACTAGCTGGGATGAGATTGCAGCACAACAGATCTAAGTACTGCTCTTCAGAATGTTCTCCTGTCAATAGGCTTGTTTGTTATCACTGTTAATATACATATACAAATCTGTATTGATATATAAATACATAAATGTGTGGATATAATATAGAGGCTGTATGCATTACTAAAAGGTAAGCAGAATCTTCCTTTTAGTTTGCTAAAGATAATAGTTAATTTGTATCTAATTTTGCTTTTATTTGTTCATCCATGTACTATTATTTGACCTGAAGAAACATTATGAAACTAAACTACTCGTAAATCTTTTCCTCTTTTGTGTCAACTCATGTCAAATCCCACAGAAGACACACTAAATTTGACTGTCAGGAGTATTTTTGTTAATAATTTGATTATTCTCTGTACATTCTTTTTTGATAGAAAATTTATCATGATCTTATATGCCTAAGTACTAAAATTAGGTGCCTGCAATCGACATAGTGAAAGCAGTTATCTCCTAGCTATTGTTTAGACATCTCCTCTGAAATCTCAGGAGATATTCAGGTCTTTCACTTCTCAGCTGATGATATCTATGCAAAGAACTGATTTTCCTAGTGCTATATTTTTTTCACTATTTTGAAATCTGTGGCTATTTTGTTTTGCTACAGTATTCTACTTCCTCCCTCCAACCTCAAACAAGCTGCCAGTCAAATCAAAAGATTCAGTTAGTACTCACATCTTACTTAAATTTTTATTGCCTCTGGTCAAATTAGCCTAAGCAACACATAAGTAGCTTTTAGCACCATCTAGCTAACTCCCAATGTAACATACTTCACCAAAGTTTTGTTAATTCCTTTGGAAAATGTATTGAGTCCATTTCTACAAATCTCACTCATTGCTTGTTTATAACCCTCCTTATGAAACTGATCTCCCACATAAAGGCAGAAAAAAAAATCTCACACATCAAGGCCCTTGTTATACAGGTTGTCACTGCTCCTGTCAGCTGGTATCAGTGAGATAGTCACTTTGACATGAAAGAGATTTTCAGCTTCATTTTGATAATCATACGGTATGATAAATTTTTCAAAGGAAACCATAGGAATTTAGAAAGGTGTGGAAACAAGACTGGAAATATTTTATGCTTATTTTAGTGTTTTGTTATTTCTACCTATGTATAAGAGAAATGATATTAAAACTCTTTGCTCTGTCCTATAACAAAAGAGCACAAGAGGAAAGAAGGTCTTCTCTTTTTAGGCAGTGAGTAGGCATTTTCTTCAAGGATAACTGTATTTATCCTTCCCCCTCCCCCCCCTTTACTTTTCTCAGCTCACTACATGGGTGTTTTCTTTCCAGTGCCTAGAAATACCTCCAAGATTCTAGTTTGATCCTGGATATCAGAAATTTGTAATAGTTCATAAAGATAATAAACCACTGTATGTGCTGTAACTGCCTCTTTCATTCTCCTAATAACAGAATCTTTATATATATATATATTTCTTTCACTATTTTAGTTAGGTTCTGAAACCAACAACTTTACAATTACTTCTTCTGACTAAAAACCTTGAAAGCTGAATTAAGGCTGACAACAATTGTCATTTCAGAAATCAGGGATTTGGCCCCATTCAGTAATTTTAGGGTGTAGATTTCCTCTAGAACTCACCAAGCAGGGTTCATCTGCAAGACACTGACTGCTGCTACAGAATATGTGATGTATTTTTAATATTCTAGTTGCTTTGGATTGGTCATCCTAATATGGAGAAAAAGCAATCTGCTGTTTTATTTTTTTGTTCCATATCCACTTTTCCCATTACAGGGATCATTTGCTCCCATTGGGAGCAATGCATTTCATAATTCAATTCATTAAGATGCATTAACTAATTGTCTCCATTCTCTTGCAGTTAATTAAACTAAATTAAGGCAATTATACTTTTCTATCTCTGTCTTTTCTCTAATCTAAATTGGAGAAAGTGAACCTTAGCTGGAAATTAAAAAAAGAGAAAGCATTCCCTACAGCAAAAGTTGAAGCTCTAATATCATAATGTGAAGATAGTTTAAAGTCAAAGTGATATAGAAGACTTTTAGCCTCATTTATCTATTATAAAGCTTGTTAAGCTGGTGTTTATTGTGGGTTTGGGGTTGGGTTTTTTTTGTTTTGGTCAGTTTGGAAGGCTGCTATAGGTTTTTCCCCAGAGCTTTCTCTTCTCCAGACTGAACAACTCCAGTTCTCCATATAAGAGATGCTCCAGCTCTTTGATCATTTTCATGGCCTTCCTCTGGACTCACTTCAACAGGTCCACATTCTTCTTATGTTAGAGGCCCCAGAGCTGAATACAGCACTCTTGGTGGGATCTCAGGAGAGAGGAGCAGAGAGGAAGAATCATCTATCTCCCAGAACCTGCTGGCCATACATCATTTGATGCAGCCAAGGATACAGTTGGTTTTCTGGGCTGTGAGCATATATTGCCAGGTCACGTTGAGATTCTCAACCAACACTCCCAAGTCCTTCTCTGCAGGGTTGCTCTCAATCCACTCATTGTCCACCATATCTTTGTCTTTGCAATTGCTCCAATGCAAGTGCAGGACATTGCACTTGGCCTTGTTGAACTTCTTGAGGTTTTCATGGGCCTGTCTTTCAAGCCTGTCAAGGTCCTTCTGGTTGTCATCCCTTCCCTCCAGCATGTCAGCTGTACCACATAGCCTGGTGTCATTTTGTCTCCTACTGTATTTAGTCAGAAAAGCTTTAGCTACCAATATTTTCAAGTGTCTTTTCTACTTATACTTGCCCATAAGGTAGAATCTCTCTCCAAGGGAAAATAAAGAAGGCCTTTTTGGTGTATTCCTAGATCTTCCCTCTTCAAACACTCCAATAGCCATTGTATAGGAGCTACCCTGTCCTGAAACACCTAAGAGTTCATCCTGCTTTTGCAAATTTGCCAAAGCCTGGAAAAACACTGACCAGGCTCATTATTGATTGTAACATACATCTCCCTATGCTGGAGTGGGTGCACTAAAATCAAAGGGTGGAGAAACCAGCTTGTGTTTCTCCAAGTACACAATACCCTACAGTAGCAGGGTTCCTAGCTGATGTGTCAAGATAAGGTTATGCACTGGAAAAGGACAGCCACTCTGATCTCAGAAGATGGGTTTGAATAGGAAATGAAGCATTTCTCATTCATTGATACTCTGCCTTGAAACCTTCTCAAAGCCAGGGACAGTGTATGGAAAAATAATAACTCCAGTCTGCCTTTGCTTCTGCATCTGGGTCTCTTTCTGACTGTAATTTTAATTTCACTTTATAGCAGAGGGCAGGGACAAACTCAGATTCAGGCAGAAGGTCCCTGTGGATGTATTTTGTGCTACAGTACTCCAAAAGATATTTCCCTTTACAAAAATACATCTCTTAAACAGCACACAAGCTTACCAAGGGTGTTGTTTTTAAAAGCAAGCAGCATACAACTTGTAGTCCCACAAGATATCTCATTCCTTACAGATCGTAACGTTTTTTCCTGTTCCTTAAACAAGTACAGATGCAACACTTCATGTTATGTTCAAATAGGTCAAAGGTGCTTTCAAACCTCAAGTGTCTTCTTTTCTCTAAGATGGTTCTTCTTTCTTTTCAGAGAAAGAAATATGATTGAAAAGATGGAAAAAAAAACCCTGAAAATGGGTCTTGGTCCTAGCCATCACTAAATTATCATTTCATAGATACAATGGTGTTTGAGACAAACAAAATTAGGAAAGGACATAGTTGAATGAACACCAGTAATTAATTGTTGACCTTGCTACACTCATGATGCAGACTAACAGAAACCTTGGAAATGACAGTTTTATCAGTAGAGTGGAAATAAAATTCTCATTAACAACTAAGAATCTCAAATATTGTTCAAAGACAAAACAAAACTCTTAGCTTATGTGTCTTCTGGGTATTTTACCTCTTGTTATCTATGTATTGCTGAATACATACAAAACAAAAAGATTTCCTTGACTGGTATTGGAGATAGAAAGTAGCACCTTGCAAAAGTGTATCTATGGGATATGACTAGTTCATAGAAGCCGTTCTTAAGGCCAAATTCTTAAGGTTCATTCCTCAAACTAACATAAATAAAGTTATCTTTGTGTGGCTAACCTAAGAGAAGAAAACGATATGGCTTTCCTACCTGTCTTCCTAATTTTCATGATCAAGACACTTTTATAGCTAGGTCAGCTGAGAGATCGCTTGCAGAGTGAGGGCACATCTGTGAATTTACTGACTGAAAGCAACATGATTTTCTTTTTGCCTTTTCTGTACCCTATTCCTCTCTCTTTGCCTCTCTCTTTCCATTTCCTTTTCTTCTATTCCCATTTTTCTTCCTTTCCCTATTTCCTTTCTGTATTTTTTTCTTATTTCTCTTTTCTTTCCTTTTTCTTTGCTGAAATGTGATGTTGTTTGTTTTCTTCTAAAACAAACAAAAATGAACCCAAGGTATTGTGAGGCACTAAAAGAAAAAACCTGAGATGTAATAGTTTCTAATAGAAAATGATATATAGAAAAAATAGAGCAGCTTTCTGCCCCAAGGGTGCCACCCTGAGGAGACTTCTCATCAGCATCTTTCAGATCTTTCTGTTTAGTTAACATCAGTTCTGCAGAACAGAGAGGAATAGGTTAGACAGCAGAAAAGCATTGGGTGATTTTAACTAGAAAAACAACAGAAAACAAGTCAACATTCTTCTTGTAATCATGCAAAGAGGTAGGTGATGGATTCATGTTTTAGTAGACTGCCTTCTTCTGTGAGAAATTTGTTTCTTCCATTAGATGTCTTGATTGAAGATTAGAAGATATCTCACTGATTTCATATGTTTAGGGTTTCCACCTCATCAGGACAATGGCACAGGCAAATAGTAGTTTAATATTTAGCTAAAAGTAAACAAATTACAAAGAATGAGAAGATAAAGTGTTCTTTAAAAAAATGAAAATAAAAAACAACAACAAAAAAAAACCCCTGTGATATACACCTTGGTATATTTCTATGTAGATAAGGAACTAAAAAAGGCAGTGATTGCAATGAGAGAAGAATATAAATGAAATTTGAAATAGTTTCAGGAAGAATTCCGTTTCCTGTCTCTGGAATTCTTCAGTTAATAACCTTAGTGTTTTTCAGTGTTGTTTCTTTGCTTTTTTGTATCTTTTTCTTCTGGGGGAAGGGACAGTACACCATAGAAATAGGTCACCAAGATTCACAGGAGGTACTAAAATGAAAAAATTGTGATATTAGAGATAGTAGAAAAATGAGACTAAATATATATTAAAATATAATTTAAAAAACTATACTTCACTTATTTCTGATTTCTGTATACCTGAAAAAGATGGAAGACTTTCAGGTCATTAGTCTAAAGTAAAAAAATACTAAAACATGTATTATTTCTGTAAATACATTTATCTGGAAAGGAAAAGAGCAATGAAACCAGACAATGGACTGTCTTATCCATCCTTCTTCTGAAAGGTCCTGAGAGGAATGCATAACCTTTTTGTATTTCTCTATGACCAACTCACATAATTAACTGCATACTGAAACACAGGCTTAGCTGTTTGTTAATCTCCTTCTTAAAACTGTGCTTCTACAATAGTATTTAGTGAGAGATCTTGGATGAAGACACTATCACAGCAACCATGTATGGGATGGGAAATTCATATTGTGCTGTGCTCTGCTTCCTATTTTTGGTACTGAAAGAAGACTAGAAGGATCTTGCTGAATTTTGCTAACCCCTTCAAATCTGTGCTGTTTACTGAAGCCAATAGCTGTATCTATATACAGAACAGGTTAGCTTAGGGAGTGTCCAGTGCCAAACTACTTTCAAAGGTTAGATTCCTGAGCACTCAGACCTCCTGGATAAATTTAGCCTATCTTTGATTAATGTACCTCACAACAAGATTACTATCATAATGGTGAATGACAAGAAGACTGAAACAAAAAAAAAGCCATTACAATTTGTGCTTTCCATCAACAGTTCAGCAAATTAATGACTTTTAAATAGCCCCAAATCAGACACAAAGAGCACTCAAACACATTGCTAAATTAGGAGGAGTTGGTAACTGTTAAAAAAAAAATAAAATTAATGTGTTGATGCAGAGCTTAGAGAAAACAAACAGTGGTGGGAAGTAATGAAGAAGTGTAGATTAATCAGTAACAATATAGGCTTTTTAAGGACATTTAAAACAGGAGACTGTGCTACTGTAAAAGCAGAAATATGAGCAATTACAGAAATTAATGTAATTGTAATTGCCTGTCACTCTGCCTGTCACCTGAAACTATGTTTTCTCTTTCTGGGTGACAGTGATTGTTATCACAGCATTTTGACCACTGCCTGAGTAAAGGTAGTTCTCACACAAGTTAGCAATTGTAATGTCTTTATTTTGAACATGAATGTTGGGGATAAACTTTGGTGCCCTCACTTGCAAATGCTGTTCAGTGAAATACTGTGGATCTGAAAATTTTAGGTCTAGACTTCATGGTTATGTTGGTAATTAGTCTGTTTTATTGTTGAGAAAGTTTATTTAAGTTTAAGTTACATGATTACATTGCTGGTGCAAATTCCCTTCCAATCTATTGTAATTAATTGTCAGAGAGGGATGTATGCTTCTTAAAAGGCAAAAGGGGAGAAGACAGAAAGAAACTTCACTTGGGTTAACATGCTTGGATGTGTTAAAGTTTCTAAATTAAAAATAACCCAGACCAGCAAATTATTCCTCAGGAAAGTAATTGATTTTAGGGTCAACTAAAATATTTTATTACTTCACTTAGCAGTCATCCTAATAGCAAATCCCTCAGCAGTAACAGAAAAAGAAAGCTGCTTTAAAATATTTCTCAATTCTCTTGTGAATTTGCAAATCAGTTTCCTGCCTGTGGTTCATGTTTTGCCTTTCTCCACTTAAGTCTAAAAGACTTCATCCCTGGTGTGCCAATTTATGCTTACCTGCTGGGGCAAGCTTCAGAATGCCTGAGCATTGCAATTTGCTAATCACCCAGATCACAGAATCTCTTTGACCACTCCACTGTTTTCCTTCAGCCTGTGGTGTCTGTGATGTCTTTGCATGGAAGTCAAGGTGTGCAGGGGTTTGAGGGAAGAGGAAAGCAAGCAAGGAATGGAATCTGGATGCTGCTAGTATACATTCCTATTTGGGAAGTGCTCCTGGGAGCAGAGGCCAAGAATTGTTCACAGCCAAAATCTAAGAACTTATGAAGCTTTTGTACTGGGTGGGTTTTTTGGGGAGAGGAGGGGTTGTCTGTTCATTGGTTGGTTGATTTTTCTGTTCTTCCACTCTTTTAGTATATCCTCTCATCTAATTGGTTTTTACTGATACTTATGCAAGCTTTGGAACTGGATTCTTACTTTATCTCTTCTTCTAGCACCATGTAAACAGTTATCATTTCAGAAAAGATAACACAAAATTCAGTAATAAAAGCACAGTTAATATTGTTAGTCTAAATCTTTATGAGGATGTTCATGAGTTTCCACTGATTCATAACATCCCAGCAAGAGCTGTCATTGTTGTATTAGACACATCTGAAGTTTATCAAAGTGAACTAGTAAGGACAGGAGCTGGGGAATTTTCAATATAAAACAAATAAGCCTAAACTGTTGGCAGACATCCATAGACCAGGACAAGATAATCTGGACAAATAGTTCCAGTTTAGGTTTTATACCTTAGATTCAAAGCCCAGTTTTATTTCAGCTATTCCTTCTGTTTGCAAGCTGTGGGTGTACAAAACAAGTATCAAGCATAAAGTCTGCATTTTTACTTAGGTTCAAATCTATAAACAGGTACACGGATCTTTTCTGATTTTAAGCACATAAATTTGCCTTTAGGCAGTGAGTATAAGAAATTTGATCTCATAGAGTTAGTTTTTCCACAACATCACAGGACACAGGACTCTGTTGTAGAAGTTCCTTCTCAAACATATGTACAGACTTTCCACCATCATTCTATGATAAATGGAAATTATTGAACTTTATTTGAACTGTGCTAGGCATATGGTGTTGTATAGCATGTGAATTAGAGCTGGGAATATTTAGGAAAGCCTTCTTGGAGAGTTATCCTCTTAACATAAATATATATATATATGTGTAAATAAAATGATTTAAAAATTGTAATGAAATTAAATCCCTAAAGTCCCTCTAAAACTGAGCACTTGCACAGACTATCAGAAGAAAAGTTTGGAGTGGTGAAGCTAAAACACAACTCCACAATTTCCACTTTCTCTTTGAGATTCTGTGGCTGTTACTCAGCCTGTTCTGTGGCTAAGTGAAGAGTAATTGATGTCACAACAGAAAGTAAGTGACAGTATAAACACTGTGTATTGCACTTCTGTATTGTGTTCACTATTGTGCACCATACCCTGTAACTTGTACAAATATGTGTACGTGTGTTAGAGCACCTAATGCATAAATTTTGTCCTTTCTTCAACAAGAATATTCCTGAATTTACCTTTCCCACTGCTGTGTAAAGACATCCCTGATCAGCATTTGCTGTGATCCACTCATGACAGCCTGGAACTTAAAATGTGCTATTTCATCCTTCTTCCTAGGCCATCAGCCAAGATGACCAGGGCTGTTTAAACTTGATCAGGCTTCTGTATCTGTGACCAGACACTGTCAATCTGCTCTGAGAGGCAGAACCTGTATCATCCCTCTCTCTCAGCCAGCTTCGTGCATGTTAGCTCATAGTGAAGGAGAGCAGAAAGCTAAGGACACACTATGCTAGGCACTGTACAAGCATAACAAATTGATAGTTTTTGTCCAGGGAGCTTAAATTTAAGTTTGAAATGAGAGACAGCAGGTGGATAAGACAGATGGAGAGGAAACACAGAAATAGCAGTAAGACAGCTGTAACCAGTGCAATAAGCAGTGGTCACACCAGCTGGCTAATCACTGACAAGTGATTTCTGTCACTGCCACAAAGACAAGCTTGAAGGAAGAATTTAAAGTGGAAGTGAGGATTTTTTAGAGTTGTTTCCACACAGAAATGGGAATGTGAAGAAAATGACATTGTTTGTGTGAAAAAAATGCAACAAAAATCAGAAGCCAGGATTCCAGACATAATGTGAGTGGAAATCTGCATCCTGGATGTCCATATACAGGTGCAGGTGAGATGGGCTTTAACCTTGAAGAGTTAAAGTTGCATAAAATGAGAGCTGCAGTAAGGAGGGTTTGAATTAGCTGTTTGAGGCAATGAACAACACAAATACTTTAGAAATATTTTACGTTGGTTTAAAGGAGACAAGTTCAAATATGATTAAGAAAGAGGAGGTAAAATTTCCATCAGAAGAGCATATAAAGATCTCAATAGCACTGGTTTCAGCAGCAGGAGCCAGGAGGATGTGTGGGACTTAGGAATGGATGTTTTCAAGGATTGACATGTCTGCCTTTTTACCTCAAAAATCAAAATCAAAGTGTTTTTCCTGTTATAATACATGGACCACTGTGGACTTCTGATGTGCACCATACATAGCATGTGTGGAGACTCCTGATGTCTGATGTGCCTTGCCCAGGGAGCAGACAGCTCTATCACCAGCAAAAGGTCACTATTTCTTTCTATCAGCATCCCCAAAGTGTCTACAGTTAAGAATTTATTTGGAGCATGTTTGCTATTTAAGAATGTAGCTTTTCAGCTTTGGTGCTTTCTGCTGGTCTCTGAGGCCTGTATCTCTGTCTCTCTGCATCTCTGTCCTCTTCACAGATGGTTTCAACAGCTTGAGCTCGCCTCTTTGCAGATGATGCCAGATGCTCCTTCTAAAACAGGCAGTTTTAGTTCTCTCTCACCCACATGCACACAAACAGGTGATACTAGATGCTTCCTCAACTCCAGGCCTCACCCAAGTAAATGGAAATCCAAGCAATATAGTAGATATTCATATACTAAAAAAATTGAAGCCAGGTAGTTTTCAGGAGTCAGGACAATCTGGAAGAATTTTGTCTTTCAATGGCTCCTCCAGTGTCTAATCAATATTTACTCTTCCCTTGCTTTACATCTATTTCTTACAAGGTAGTTTCATTTATACACAGATCACAGATTTACAGTAAGATCATTTATGAGGTAAATATTTACCCCATTTATTTCTGGATCTGTTAAATATGTTTATTCAACAGTTATTGGAAAACAAATAAACTTACCTTTTGTTTTGATGAAGCAAATCATGTATATGCAGCATTTCCTGTGGAATATATACGTATAAATATATATTATCAAAAGCTGTAAAACAATTTCATGTTCTACTGCCAGAATACTGCAAAGATAAAAATGTATTTCTAACAGACATTTAGTGCCTGCTAAACAGTACCTACATCATATCTACTATTATTGTAAAAAATGCATAACTGTAAGTGAAGGATGTTAGGGAAAGGAGATTTTCCTCTGCTGCCAATTTTTGTTTTACACTGTTTCAACACTTTGCAGATATCAGTCAAAGCCTTGATGCCAGTTGTTCCTAAACTGGTAGACAGAGACAAATGATACTTTGAAATATATGAGACAATAACATTGCTTATCTTGTCATGTTGTTCCATCATGTTCTGCAGGTGGTCCTACTTCTCCTCAGGTTCATCTATACAACAAAATCCAAAGAGCTAGATCTGGTTAAAAGATTCAGCTGGCACACACACACAGCTCTACATGAGGGTAGGAGAATACCTTGAGAAATTTGAGATTCTGAACTGTTTAACAGGCAAACTCAGAAAATAATCTTGGGATTGTATAAGAGGAGAAAGTAACCCTGCATTAGTATCCTAGAGAATATAAGCAGCCAAATTAAAACAGGTGAGCCTTAAGTTTTCCTATTGTGGGATGCAGGTTTCAATTTAAAATATTTCACATTTTATTCTCTTTTTAAAATACATTGCGTGGCCTATAAAGTGTTAGTTCAAGGGAAAATTATTTACTTGTGGAGCACTGAAGGTTTGCTCAAATGCTACAAATAAATTAGCTAATGTTCTGTGAAAATTCTTGCAGATAACTCTATAATTCAATACAGAAGGATGTGAACAAGAAACTTTATATTGTCTGGTTTTGTTGAAAAATGTGGTTTTTAATCTTTCTGGCATTATGGATATATTTTAGCATTATTGGAGGACAAACATTCAAAGATAATTCATAATCATCATTCCAGAATAAGTATGTACAACTTGGCAGTGATGATATGTGGAAGAAAGAGGAGAGGATGAGAAGTAACAGTAATCTCCTATGGGAAAGCAGCAAATGGAGAAAGGCTGCAAACATGGGCTGCTCTTCACAGAATGGATATAGATAAAATCAAATTAGTAAACAGTGTTGTGGGGAAAGGGACATTACCAAAGAGGGAAAACAAAAACAAAAGACCAAACAACAAAACCAGGAAAAAAAAAAACAACCTACAGACAAAAAGCCCACCAAAGATAGCTTTGCAATCTTCACAGAAATGCAGTGTGTAGAAATGCATCCAGAGTGGTGTTTCTCAACAAACATTATACAATTGGCTCTTACATGTTTTCTTTGTTAGAAACTCAGTCTATTCTGGAGCTGTTGTCTCAAGTTTTAGTCCTTTGCAGAGCTGTACCAAAGCATCAGAGCCTGTATAGAGAGGAAAAGAATTACTTAGCACAATGACAATGCCTAGTGTCTGTTTCTAATGAGAATGACAAAGCAACTTCCTTTAGATTGTGCTCTCTTTGGTCAACATGTGACTAAAAACATTCCCAGTTACACTCTTGGCTTCTCAGAAATGGAAAGAGTGACTTTAAGATTCATGTCAGAAGGTAACACTGCAGAAGAAATCTCAGACCTCTGTACAACTTTTTCAAGCCTATTTTCTTGGGAGCTCTAGCTGAAAACTTGATGAAATGTCAAGTTTTCACAGGTTTGCCCTTAATGAGCAGAACTTCAATTATATTTCAAGGCATTCTACTTCTTTGAGGCTTTTTTTTTTTTATTTTCTCTTGAAACTCTCAGTCTCCAGCCATTAAAGTCATGTTTCAGAGACTTGGGAGATATTATTGATTTCTCTTTGCCAAAAAAAGATCAGTACCTTTAGGCAAGGTGTGAATATGAGATTACTGCATTTTTTTGCTTCTAACTTCTAATTCTTTTGTGTCCTTAATCTAGGTGACATGCTTTTACTAATGCATCTTCAGTATAAATACTGAAAGATTACAGATCCTACCTTCCTTCCAGGGTCACAGTTACATGCCATAAATAGCACTAGGGAAGCTGAGGGGCTTATCTTGATGCAAAGGACAAGAGGACTTGTCTGTGGTCCAATTCACCTATTATATAGAATTAAACATCTATTTCATATTTTTTTTCTCAAACCTGAAATTATTTTAAGACAATAATTGGGAAAACAATAAATTAGCCCTGAAGATTCCCCTGACACCTGTGGAAGTTTTGGAAGAGGCCATGATGGACCAGGTAGTTACCTGAAGCCCATGGAGAGGACTATGCTGGAGAAGATATCCACACTGTAACCCATTGAGGTTCCCATTATGGAGCAGGAGTATATGTCCTAAAGGGAAGTGCAGCCTGTGGAGAAACCACACTGAAGCAGAACTAGTAGGAACTGTGGCCTATGGAGAGGACCCCATGCAGGAGCAGGTTAATTCTGAAGGAATGCAGCCTATGGAGAAGCTGCTTCAGAGTAGGGGAAAAGCGTGAGGAGAAGGGAGTGGTGGAGAGTAACTGTTATGGATTGATCATAACCCCTCAAATCCCCATTGCTCTGCACCACTCACATCAGGGCATCAGGGAGAGGATGAGGTAGAAGAGTCAGGAATGAAGGATTCAGGTTGATGCTGGGGAAAAGGACTGGAGTTTGGGGAAAGTGGTTTAAGTTTTGTCTATTTCTTACTATCCAAATCCATTTTAAGCAGGAATGCATTAAATTAATTTTTGCAAAATTGAACCTGTTTTGTTCATCATGGTAACTGCTAAGTTCTGTTTATGTCTTTATTGTAACCCATGAGTATTTTCCACTTATTTTCTTCCTCCATCCTGTTGAAGGAGGGGAGTGAGAGAGCAGCTTGGTGGGACAGGCTGAGAGAGCTGGGTCTCTTCAGCCTGGACAAGAGGAGACTGAGAGGAGACCTCAGCAATGCTTAGAAATATGTTAAGGGTGAGTGTCAGGAGGAGAGAGCCAGGCTCTGCTCCATGGCATCCAATGGTAGGACAAGAGGGAATGGGAGCAAGTTGGACCACAGGAGGTTTAGTATTAACATGAGGAGGAACTTGTTTGCAGTTCAGGTGCCAGAGCACTGGCCCAGGCTGCCCAGGAGGCTGTGGAGTCTCCTTGTCTGGAGCCATTGCAGAGCTGCCTGGACACATTGCTGTGTGAGCTGCTCTAGGTGATCCTACTCTGGCAGGGGGGTTGCACTAGATGATCTTTCTAGGGCCCTTCCAACCCCTAACATTGTGTGATACTGTGATCTGGCAGCTGACCAAAGTCAACCAACGACACTCAGTTATGAAAACACCTTTTTTTGCTTTCAGTATTCAAACACTGGAACACATTTGCCAGAGAAATTGTGGAATACTCATCCTTGGAGACATTCAAAACCTTTCTGGACATGATCTTGGTCAAACAGCTCTAGTTGACCCTGTTTGACCAGGACCATTGGACTAGAAGATTTCAAGAGGTCCCTTTCAACCTAAACAATTCTATGATTTTGTGAATAGTCAAATATCATAGCCAGGAATTACTGAAAATTCATCAACAATTGTTTCTTTGGGGATACACTGGTTTTGGCTGGGACAGAGTTAATTTCCTTCATAGCAGCTTGTATGATGCTATGTTTTGGATTTGTGGACTAAGTTTTGAAAGACAAAAAGAGAGTAGGACACTCAGATCATAGTCTTCAAAGAGTTTGGGGAATACATATAGTTCTCTGAAACTCATCTATTTGTGACTGAATTGAGAATTCTCATTAAAGTATCAGTGCTTTGAGGAAATTGTTCTGAAAAAGGTGTTAAAAATACTTTTCACAAATTGCTTCCACTGTGGCTGGAGGTAAAACTTAAGAGACAGAAGAGGAAAACTTAGCTCTACAAAGATATTATAAATAAGTTCATTGCATTGTGAGACATGAAAAGAGAACAAAACTTGTGCATCTCCACATTGTGAACAACTTATCACATGAAGGAAGATCAACAGGTGGCATTGTTCAGACACTACTGAGACACAAATAAAGAGGAGAGAAACAGGCATTTTGGGAGGTTTGGGTTTGGGGTTATTTTTGTTGAGTTGGTTGGGTTTGATTTTGCTGTGGGATTTTTGTTTGGGTTGATTTGCTGTTGTTTTTTTTTTTAATTAGAGCTTTATAAACATATATACAAGATTCAGTTGCTACAATAAAAGCAATTGACAGGTAATTGCAAAGCAAAGTTCTAGGAATAATTCATCAAATTTATGTCTGCTTTGTTTACTTAAATTCCCAGAAAATCATCTGTGAAGGTGAAACCTCACTGATTGCAGCTTTTCATTTTTTGGTGATCGTTCAAATCATTAAAACCAGCTGTAAATGTAAATGAAGCATTAGGTTAACATTAATATAAATTTCTCAGTCATATTTCAAGCTAATTGATATTCAGCTAATTATGAGCAATAGCAACATTGGTGTAAATTATTGTAAGGAATTAGCACATTGGGTTACTCCTACAAGGAAGGTAATTTTTCATTATTTCTGTTGAATATAAGTAAAGCAAATGTATTAAGTCAGCTTTTAGCATCTTCATTAATGATCTGGAAAAAACAGAAGCATCATATTAATTAAACTTACATATATGCTTAAGCTAACAGCCTAATGTTAACATTTTGAAGAAGAGCAGGAACACAAACTTACAAGAGGCTGTTTTTATATGAAATATAAAATATATAAAATATAAATATATATATATCATTATTTCTAATATGGAGAATTAGTCAAAATTTTGATGAAAACACTGTTGAATTGTTGAAAAGCAACCAGACTAACACATAAAATGGACTTGGCTTCATAAGATAATTCACAGAGGAGGTTTCCAATTAAAATCTTTGTCAACTTAGTTCCTAAAGTAGATGATTTACATAGATGTGGGTGAAAATCTTTGAAAAAGTAAAGAAAGAAGAATATGAGCTTTTGCAAGAAAGGGTCAGAAAGGATCTGCCTTGACCAGATGTGAACAATAACATCTCTTCTACTTCTGATATTTCCTTGAAATGTCTCTGTGAAGCCTTGCTCCTCCTGGAGAAGTGCCCTCTTAAAGCAAGAGGAAAGAAAATTGGACATTTTACCATGCCTCCTACATGTAGACACCCTTTTAGTCCATGCACTTTCTTATGTGAGGACCTACAAAGAGGATTTGGGCTTGCTGATGTGTTTTTTGTGGGATCTAGAAGGGCAGCTTCAAACATATCTATGCCCTGCCTGCATAGACATGGCAAAAACCTGCAGCATGTACAAGGACATCTGGGATTCATTTTCAAATCAAGACAAAATGTGCTAGAAACTAAGCCTGGGCCAAGCAGGCAAAAACTCTCTGGAGAATTAATATGCAATTCTGTCTGAAAGCACACAGCAAAATTAAGTATTATACTGGAAGCTAGTTTAAATGTTTATGTTACTCAATATAAAATAATTTTTTTCTTGAAAATTGGATTAAAAAATAGCATGTGCTGATGTAGTTAAGGAAGCATGTGTAGAAAGAGATGAGATGAAGAAAAATTGTTTGCACACAAAATAATTTCTTCTCTTTAGAATTCTGCAATTGCCAAATAAACAATGATCTTTTTATTCAGGACTATCAGTCATTTCTTCTAATGTGGAATGACTTTTCTGAAAACATGTTTATAGTTAGGACTGCTTTGCTGGTACTTGATTATTGGAATAACTGATTTTTCAGCTCAGTGAACAAAAATATGTGTTCAGAGAGAAGATTTTCAGATAGACATCTTTTAGATCACTTGGGAGGAAAAAAAATTGTTTCACTTTAAATAAAATAAAGTTCTGTATTTAGAAGAGAATTCAAATCCATCTGTCATCTGTAAAATGAAAATGAATGGTCTTTCCTCATTCCCTTCACTTGCTTGAAAACCTAGATAATTCAGTTGAAATTTCTTTGGGATTTGTCTTCTTTTCAGCAGATTTATTCAAAACTAGTTTAAAAGTTTATTAGTCACCCAATGTCATCAATGCACAGGTAGTTTGTAATGCCTGTGAAGCTTGAACTGAAAGATCATTCACTGGGAGATCAAACCCTTCACTCTCCTGAATCCCTGTGACAGAGCCCTCAATCTCCCTGTCTTATCTTCACAAGTTCTTTTCCTCAAGAATATCTTTTCAGAACCATAGAATCATAGTATGATTTGGGTTGGAAGGGACCTTCAAATTCACCTCATTCCATCTAGTTCAGTCGAAAGAATACTGCATATGTGATAGGTGTAAAGATTACAGAGAGCAGAGAAAAGGATCTAATTTTATTAGTATTTTAAGAGAGGGTCTGTAAAATATCTTTGAGAAAAGGTACTGTGATAAAGTTAAACATCAGGAAGTTCAAAACAGCATGACTATTTTTCTGCAACTTAAGCCTGTTAAGCCTGCTTAGGCAAAGGGATGGACTGGATATGGCTCCTTCAGCTTTCTGTCTCAAATATCTGATATGTATGCTAGTCAGTTTTGCCTAAATAAGGGTATCATGACAGTGCCCATGGAGATCTTATATGGACCAATCCATTCCAGCTACTGAAATTTCACTGAGAAAATTAAATAACCATCAAAAGAATAGCATCACTTCCATCAATGCCTATCTGCTGCTTAGGAGTATTGGAATTGGGTTATTCCAATGTCATTTCAGTTCTTTTTTCATTGTAAGAGAAATATCCCAAACAATTTTCTTAGAAAGTGAAATCTTCTTATTGCATTCAATTGTCTTTCCACATTATATTGCTGTCAAAAACTGATGATATATATAAGCCATCAAACATGGCAAATTTGTTTTCATTAGGAAGCTTATCAATTGTGTCTCTATGTTGTTTCCTAATCTTCTTCTCTGTAACCTCTAGGAAGTGCAGGCAGATGAGAGGCGTACAAATTGCCTGCTTGCTTTATATTTCTTCTCCTGAGATTTTGCTACTGCTTCCAGCAAGTTTAACATAATCTTTGTGCAAACAAATCTTCTCTTTTGTCTTACTAAACCTTCTCTATCAAGCCCGTTTCAAGAGTGTGGATATGAACAATAGAATGATATGCATTGTGAGATGTTCTAAGCTATGTGCAGGACAAGAATACTGATGTGTCTTAGACAGCATGCAGAAAACCAGATATCCCAGTTAGAAGATGCTTCTAAAATGATTTTTCCTAAACTCATGCATAGAATACATTATAATCAAGAAGGACTCCAAATTTGAGGACATTGTTTTTAATTCAGCACTAGAAAACAGTATAAGAAGCAAATAAGCAAGCAGAAAGTTAAAATGACTTAATGCTGAGAAAGTGCACATCAGTTATGTTTTAAAGTTTTCAGAGTTATTGCTATAAAACTATATTAATTATTTTTTTGTGATCTGATAAATCCTTTAATTTATACAGCAATTAGAATAATAGTTGACTTTTATGAACACAAACCAGCAAACTCATTTAAGAAAAAATCTATAACTGATATAGATAACAAATATTAAGCATAGCTATTACTTGAAATATTTTTGTGAAGAACAATTGGAGAAAAAATATTTATGATGTGAATATGCAAGTTCATTATCTATTCAGTTCTGAAATGTTACTGATTTTGAATTTTTATCAAACCAGATATTTTCCTTCCCTCATATGTACTGCTGTTGTATTATTTTTATTAGCAGATAATCTTAAGAAAACATGCCTCTGGGGGTAGTAAAGCAAATTTACACATTACTTTTTATTGGAGGTTCTCAAGGGGGCTTCACAGATTTTCAGAACCAGCACACTGTATTTCAGAAGCCTTAGGAAATGGTGTATGTCCATATTTAAGACTGCCTTTTTCTTTATTTTTATTATTTTATTTTTTTTCCAAAAGAGCCTTGCATATATTCTAGCTACCATTTACTCAACTCTTGACAGGTTCCCTGGTTTAAAAGTATACTACAAAGAAGCACATGTATATTCATAAAGAATAAACTGTATTTGGGCAAGGGAAAACATTTTTTATTGCATTTATATTTCTTTGTAAGTTTGGGGGATTTTACTGTCCACAGAAATAAGTGATTTAGAGCACAGGCTGGTTCAAGGCACAGTGCTGACAGGTGTTCTGCATTACCATCTCTATAGATCTCTGCAAAAGGCTCTCCACTCCTGACTTACAGCAGCTCTGCTGCTTGCATCCTGGTTGCCTACATTTTCCTTGTGCCAAGGCTGTCAGATTTGTGGTGAGTTTGGAACTAGGCAGCCTTCCACTGAGAACTACAGTAAGATCACCAAGCTAAATTCACATTTTCTCTAACCTGTAAGGAACAGTTATGTAAACTAAATATATTAGCCTTCTCTTTAGCTACTTCAGTGACTCTTCAAACCTACAAAGTGAGGATGTGACTACTGCACTTTCCCCTGTTCCTGAGAGACAGTCAAACCTCCTTGGAATGAAGCATTCAAAGTTTTTCTAAAAGGATATAGGACTTTGGAGCTTTTCCACTTCCTCTAATAAAATGAATGTGTATACAAAAAAATCTGGGATTACATGGAGACCTCATTCTCTATTTTGTTATGCCAAAAGAAAGCTCTATTGTTTAACTACAGTGAGATATCCTTGCTCGAGGGTAATACAAGTGCTGTGAAAAACATTTGAGTAAAGCTCGCTGGAGTTGCATGTATAGGGAAAGAAGAAATGAGAGAGTTTGGTACTTCTAGACCCATGAAAGCCTTTGGCATTGAAATTTAGTTTCCTACTTCCATGTGATAAGGTCCAGTTCCACACCAGGTGAATAGACAATCAGTTTGTGTCCTGTTATCTCCCTTCACTTATGTAACACATTTGTGGAAAGTTTGACTTTTCTGTTCTTTTGTAGTTTTCCTTTCCTAACCTGATTTCTGATCCTTCATGATACCTGAACCACATAACCTAGACAGTTCAGGTGCCAGAGCACTGGCCCAGGCTGCCCAGGAGCCTGTGGAGTCTCCTTGTCTGGAGCCATTGCAGAGCTGCCTGGACACATTGCTGTGTGAGCTGGTCTAGGTGCTCCTGCTCTGGCAGGGGGGTTGCACTAGATGATCTTTCTAGGTCCCTTCCAACCCCTAACATTCTATGATTCTATGAAACCAACAGCCAATAACTGAATAATCCAGATGATAGGTGTCAGTTAGTCAGAGAAGAACTTTTTCAGAACTTATAAACCATTCATATACAGATTCGAACATTCCTTCTACTCAATATTTCCTATAACCTAGCTAGTTAACATCCTTACTGTATACCCTAATTTCAGTGATACACATTGAGAAGACACTTGGATAGGTGAAAAAAAAAGTGAATATATTTTCCAGATCTGCAACATTTTGATTTCTAAAAATCAAAACTGGAAAATGTGTATGTACCCATGTAACAAACTCAGCATAAGAGAATTCCAGCCATCCTTTCCAATTTAAGAATTTATCAGAAGTGCACATAATAGGCCTGTTAAATCCAAATATCAGAAGCACACATAATTGGCCTGTTAATTCCAAATGTAGATTCTATGAATGGCTTTCATTTTAGGCTCTAATTTTTTTAATATTATTTTTCTGTGATAGATGGGAATGATACTTATCATCATACTTAGTGGGTTTATTATGTTTAAATAAAAAGAGATTGTGAACACAAGAAGCAGAACGTTTTAATTAAGACACCAAAAATTATTTTTCCTTTACTATTAGAAAATTTACATACACCTTATCTTATTTTTACATGAAAATGTATGTCCTTATCTCTATCCCTATCCTTATCCATACATTCCTAAGTTTAGAAGTTTGAAAATTTAATAGAAAATAATGTCATCAATGAAATTGACATAGAGGGATTTTCATTTTATTAATTCCACATAAATCATAGAATCCTAGAATGGTTTGGGTTGGAAGGGACCTCTGGAGCTCATCTAGTCCAACCCCCCTGCAGTGGCCAGGGACATCCCCAACTAGAGCAGCTTGCCCAGAGCCCTGGCAAGCCTCACCTGCAATGCCTCCAGGGATGGGAACTCAAACACCTCCCTGGGCAACCTGGTCCAGTGTTCCACCACCCTCGTGGGGATGAACTTCTTTCTAATGTCCAGTTTAAATCTACTCCTCTCCAATTTAAAACCATTGCCCCTTGTCCTTTCACTGCAGGCCTTTGCAAACAGGCCCTCTGCAGCCTTCTTGGAAGTTCCCTTTAGGTACTGGAAGGTCACTAGTAGGTCCCCCTGAAGCCTTCTCTTGTCCAGGCTGAACAATCCCAGCTCCCTCAGCCTGTCCTCATAGGAGAGATGTTCCAGCCTCTGAGCATTCTCGTGGCCTCCTCTGGACCTGCTCCATCAGCTCCATGTCCTTTCTGTGTTGAGGGCTCCAGAACTGGACACAGTATTGCAGAGGAGGTGTCAGCAGAGCAGAGTAAAGTGGCATATCATATAAGTGAACATTTAATTTACCCATATGGTCAGCATTCCTACTGCTAGGCTCCATGCCAAACTCAGAATTTCAAATACATTCCACATTGTTGCAGGCCATGTTTCTTCACTCACATTTGTTGGAGAGGCAACAGACTAAGTTGCTCTGGTTTAACACTAAAAATTTCTCTTTGGGGCTCTGTTCAGACAGTTTCCTGCCACCAACTTGAGATGTGACATTTTGCTGGCACTCCAAGCTGCACACCAAGGCTGTCTTTGTGAGAGTTCCTGGCACTTCACTGTATGGATCAGTTCCTGTGCAATCTAACAGCATGGTGTCATCTTTAATAAAGTATTTCTGGGAGAGAAAAGGATTGATTTACAGCGATAACTGCATCTTTCCTGCTTCTTCTCTCCTGCAGGGTCTGAATGTCGAAGGTACTGAGAAGAGTGCCATAGGTATTAAGATTAGTTTAATACATATCAACTGGAGGCTCCTTAATGACTTTTATTTTCCTCTGTACAATAATGAATAATTTTTCTGCGTAAATTTCCTTTATAAATATGTCCTTTAGAGAAAAAGTCTGAACTAAAACTTTAGTGTTAAAATTAAATATATAACTGTTTATTGCTAGTAAAAGTTGAAATATATAATGATGTAAGAAATTCTAGATACAAAGCTTTACTGAAAAGCATTTATTCAATTAAATGAATTTGAAAACCTGCTTTTAATAAAATGTGTAAACAGTACATTCTTAGATGTTATTCTATTTCAGATCTATTGAATTGAATCAATTAAGCTCCACTAAACAGATTTCATTGATTGTAAGACAACTCTTGCTACTATCTAATATATTAAAATGTTTATAGGATATCATATACTTCAATGAATTTGCAATTTATATAAATAATATTAAGTATTGCTCTTCTATGCATATATTGAAAGTTTGAAGGTTGAAATCAAGATATTTTTCTGTAGTAACATAATCTGTAATGTCAATACCTCAGGAGCTGCAAGCTATTTGTTGTGATAGAATAGAAAACTTGCTGCTAAAAGGTTTCTCAGTGTTAATATGAGAAACACAAAATTTCACTTAACTTATTATACCTTATTCTTAAATTGTTGTCAGTCAGATGCAACTTGTCTCATGTAGTTTCTGCTGGGAATGAATTTTCTCCTATTCTTGGGGCTAAGCCTAGCTTCTTCTACATACAAGAGGAACTGGAAAATTTGCAAACGTTCCAATTAGAGAAGAAAGATGTCATGCTAGGTTCAAGTGTTATAATAACTCAGACAGAGGTAGATTGCAAGAGCTGGAGCCATAGCATGGTGCAGATAAAGCTTTTGTCATTGCTACTTGAAATGACAGACCCCTACTGGAATAGAAAATTTAAGTTGACATAAACTGGTAAATAAGTTCTTTTGAAATTAAAGAGAATTATCTTGTATAGATGTTTCTCATTATGACTACATAATTTTTAAATTCACTGGAAAATGCAAAAGTGCCATAAAAACCTATGATAAATGCATGCATTTTTTCCCCTATAGATTATAATTAAAATCATTCTTTTCCTTCTTCTGTATGTCCTGCTTTGAGTTGGAATAGAACTTTTCAGCTCAGTCTCTTCCAAGTAACTGCACTTACTGCAGTTAACAGCATGCTTCTAGTAGTGATAGTTTGATGTTTGGAGTTAGTACCAAGGATTGGTATGCAGGCCAAGGTCACTGCTATATTTTGTGTGCCAGACTTCAGAGTTCATGGGAGCTGTGAATATTATATGCAATTGGAAAACGAGATTACAACTATTCAGATAACAATTGATTTTCACCTTATACTGTTTTTGTTTTCTTTTTGTCCTCTATAGCATTATGCCTTTGTTATGCTTCCCATTCTCCTCTTATAGTTTCTGCCTTGGCTCTTTTGTGCTTTTGAAGGGGTTTTTTTTTTGGCAGAGGAATGTCTGGAATGCAGCTGTAAAGTCACTAATTCTCAGAATTACTCTGAGGCGATTGAAAAAATTAATGCTTCAACCCCAGCCATAATGATTCTTTACATCCTAAGCATGCAGAATACCTAATTCTTTCTCCTAACTTTTCATGTACTGAGTATTGTAGTAATTTCCACCTGAATTTCAGGCCATTATAGGCAAATCAGAGCTTCACTCAGAGGTTTAAGCACATTTCCTTATAAAAGCTGAGACAAGCAAGTTTGTCTCTATGTTCAGATGAGAACAGGATTACCCATCAGGTGTTCCTAAGATGACTGACAGATCCTCTACCTTCAGTAAGTAAAGATGTTTCAATCATGTTTGTTTAATGGAATTACCTTCTTATGACTGAAAAATCTTCAGTGTTCATTAAGAAACAAGTTCACGTATTAGGAAAAAGGTTAGCTGGAATAAAGGAAAATGACAGCTGAAAAACAGACCACTTCTTCCAATCCAGACAGGGCTGTAATATAGAAAAATACATCTAATTTCCAGTGTATTGCAAAGAAGCTTCCCATTCCACAAATAAACAATGATGGATAAGGATTTGTTTCTGCTTCCCATGAAGTGATTCTGGAGAGTGTATTGTGTAGACTTCAAAAATGGCACCAAAAGGGAACCTCAGCAGTGAATAAAATAAACAGAAATTCAGCTGTGCAGGAGGCAACCAAATAGGCATACTTCCTCTAATTTATGCAGAATGCAAACTGTATTTTCAAGACCTCTGTCAGTTTCACTAACTGTTATGAATTACTTGCTGCTTCTTAAAACCATTCATTTTCTATTTCCCATAGCTCTGATACAAATTACCTTATTTTTTAACCTACTGGTTTTGGTCCACAGCTTTTTGAATCTCTTGGGTTTTTTTGGAGACTAACATTTGTGATTTTATTTTATTGATTCCTCTTTCAAAGAGGAGAGAATTAATGTTTTGTGATGTTGGGTGTTTTGGTGGCTTTTGTTTTTTGTTTGGATTGGGTTGGTTTTTTTCGTCCCCAGAGATTTCAACAATGTGTTAACTATAGCCTAGAATGCAAAGTACTAATATGTAGCAGAATTTCATTGTAGTCTTAATTAAAATGTTCTAAATGATGGATAAAGCTCCCACACTCCTGGAGCCTCTTATTTGTGTTAATCACCTCCTAATGCATAGCTGTGTTTGTTCCCAGATTAGATGTGTAAACACTTCTTTAAGTGTTATTTAAAGCTGTTCAAGGTCATTTTGGACACGTCTCAGACTGCTTTTTAACTGAGTCACATATCAGCATGTCGGCTTTTTGTGACACAAGAAAATGTAGCTACAGGTTGCAGAGCTTTTAAAATAGTATAGCTAATTGGACTGAGTTACTCTAAATGATTTCTCCTTATAATGTTTCCAATTAGCATAGTTTTTTTTGCCTTTGCAGTAGAAATGAAGTAGAGGGAGCAGGAGTGACCTAATCTGAGTTTACTGAGATACTCAGGCCAGATAGTGNTCACCAGAGCTGAGTAGAGGGGCATGATCACCTCCCTGCTCCTGCTGACAACACTGTTTCTGATCCAGGCCAGGATGCCATTGGCCACCTGGGCACACTGCTGGCTCATGTTGCTATCAGCAACCACCCTTGCAGTAAGCTCTGCTGCCATTCCAGTTGATGACAACACAGGTTTGCATCCTTATGTGCCTCTGGAAACTGATGTTCATGTTGCTGTGCAGTGCAGAGTAGAGCCATGAAGATTTTGCCATCCAGCCTATAAATGAAAATAGCTCCTGTGACTAAGGAGGAATTCCTCCTCAGAGGGATTTGGAAACACTTGGTGTTTAAACCCACCTTACCTTTGAAAATACAGTATCTGTAAAAAAATAATTAATAACCTTGATGTTAAATGCTAAGTCCTTGGTCTCCTTCAAGTTAATTAGCATAGGTAATAAACACAGATTGTAACCAAATGGAGAGACAGGGTAGATCCTTTACCTTCTCGCTGTGGAGGCCATATAGTAAAGAAAAACTTACAATATACAGATTTAAATTTTCAATTCCCTTTGTTCTTTGCTCCCCTGCCAATGTACTGGCTTCATATCCGTTTCTGGAATATCCCTTCAGCTTCAAATGATTTTGAGTGTAACAGGAGTTTTAGAGGAGTCATACATGCACTGGTCTAAGAAAATGAGTGATTTCATTCTCATTGCCCTGATAAATCTATTCCTTAGAGTAGTAAAATGTTACAAGAGTAAAACAAACCACGATTTGCTTCTTTATGCTTACTTGCTGTTCCTCTTAATAGGTGAAGATCTACATTTTGCAAAGCCAGTTAAACACTAGATACCACTTTTTCCAATATCAAATTACAAGTATGGCCCTATTTTAAGAACAGTGCCAAAAGTTAAGAAATGAGGAGACTGCACTATATTAAACTTGACCTCCAGGGCTTTGTTGCTGTGGTGTATTGACTCTGACTGGCAGCCAAACACCCACTCAGCCTCTCACTCATTCCCCTATCCTGTGGGATGAAATCACCTGTGGGAGAAAATAAAAAGAAGGCAAGAAGACTTGTGGATCAAGATAATGACAGTTTAATAGGGAAGGCACTGTTTTCCATCAGCAGGAAGATACTTTTCACCCTCTGGAAGGCAGGGTCTCAGTACACAGAACAGTTGCTTGGGAAGACAAATGTCATAATGACAAAGATCACTCCTTTCTCCTTCCACTCAGTTTTCATTGCAGAGCACAATATCATACAGCATCAAAGAACTTTGGGGTCAGTTAGGGCCAGCTGTCCAGGTTGTGTCCCTTCCCAAACTCACACACTCATCTACTCACTTAGGGGCAGGGAGGGGGGAAATAGTAAAAGTCTTGATCCTATGCAAGCACAGCACTGAATGGGCTACTATGGAGGAAGGTAACTTAACCCCAGCCAGTCCCAACACATTTGTTAAGTTAGAGCTGTAGCAAACTCTCTATATNGGGCAGAGGAGAGGGGGAGAAGAACCTCTCTCGATACATTACAATCTCACATACTCTTTTTCCTTGTTTTCTCATATTTTCAATTTTCTTTCTAGTTTTTCATTTCNTTAAATGACATTTCTGTCCACTTCCTTTCTCAGGTCTCCATTTTCTCTCTCACAGAATCACAGAATGTTAGTTATTCAGTTATTGGCTGTTGATTTCATAGAATCATAGAATGTTAGGGGTTGGAAGGGACCTAGAAAGATCATCTAGTGCAACCCCCCTGCCAGAGCAGGA